>WBMY01002159.1:0-143070 GCA_013397315.1 Donacobius atricapilla | reverse complement strand
CGGGGCCGGGGCGCTGCGGTAGGAGGTCGGGGCTCACCGGGGCGGGGGTCGGGACCGCGTCCCCCGCCTGCCAGGGGCTGCCGGCACTTGTACGTGTTGATTCAGCATGAGGCGGGGAGGTGGGGGAGGAATGAACCCTGCGGTGGAAGCAAGCGGCGTCCCCCGGGAGCACCGGGGAGGGTTAATCGGCGAGGATCTGTGGGTCTGGGAGGAGAAAGCGGAGGCCGGGCTGGGGAGGGGGAAGGATAAGAGGAAAAGGGGCAGAGCAGCTCGGAGAGGTCGCACTCCGCCAGCCTCCGCAGCCGCGGCAGTGTCTTTCCGAGTGCTCCCGGTGGTGGTGGTGGGTCCTCCCTTCCCGTCCCACTCGTTTCCTCCTGCTTCCCCTGCCACAGAAGGCTCAGGGCTGGAAGGGAGAGAAGGGGACCCCCAGGGCTAGACAGCAGCCCGCCCGAGAGGGAGGCAGGCGCGGCGCCCCGGGGAGGGCAGCGGCGTCCGGCAGATTCCCCCGGCAGTGGGAGGTCTCGGGGAGAGGAGAGGCTGGAGGAGCATCTCCCAGCCGGGGTAGACTCCCGAGGAGCGAGGGAGGGACACAGAGACAAAGTGCCGCCTCTCAGCTTTACAGGCGGCCCCAAATTTTAAGGATTGGGGTGGGGAAAAAGAAAACTGAGGACCTGAGCTGGGACCTCCCAGCCGGAGCGACTGAAAAGGAGCCAAAGCAGGCATCGAGGGGAGGGAGCGACATCCCAAGGGCAGTCCCCGTCCCTCCGCTACCCGCAGCTGCTGCGTGCCCGCCGCCGCCGCCGCCTCAGGATGTTTGCTGCGGGTCCCCGCAGAGCTGCGGTCCAGCGTTAATGTCCCTGTTAATGCCTTTATTTGCCCGAAGAGGAATAATGCTGCAGTGAGGTCTGCTTTTGGACCGACTCGGGCTGACCGATATTACTTTATTTTAATTATAAAGCGACATGAAACAAGCCTTTCTGGCTACTCCAGGCTCCATGGTGCTATACATGGAACTCCGCGCAGAGATGGGTGAGCCAATTCATTAGGCTTACTAAATAAGCCATAACCACTTTTCTAGCCAAGACCTGAGGTTTGCAGCTAATAGCTCAGTTCAGTCTTCTTGTAGAGCTTGCAGTGTTTGCAAAGCTATAATTAATGCAATCTGTAGAAATAAAAACATTTTCCTTAAATGTGTTTTTAAACAAGTGCTTGAATAAACATAACGGGCACCGAATGCGTCTTTCAAGCTGTTTTTAAGTGTTTGGGTGAAGGCTGTGCACTTAGAGTTTATTATGGTAAAGTTACAGGCAGCTGCAAAGTGAAATAGACCCTATTTTGTTTAAGTCTTTCAGAAAATTTCTGTAAAATCCCGAGAGTTGAGTTTTTTCCTTTTTTTTCCCCCTTGTTGAGTAAGGTGCTAGAGGGACAGCTCAAGGTGAAATGGCAGTGGGGGATGGCTGAGCTGTTCATACCTGAAATTCTTCAGGAAAAGTTTTGCCTTGTTGTCTAAGTTTGGCTTTTTTTTTTTTTTTTTTCCAATGATTTGTGGAATAGAAGCTGCTAATTGAAAACTTTAAAGGAATGAGTTTGCTCCATGAATTTCATTGTGTGTGGCATTTTAAGGTGTGGGACAGATAAAGTCAAGTGATTCTCGTATTTTACTTTTTAAGACCCTCATTTGAAGCCCCCTTAGACTGTCAGGTGATATATACTATCCTAGTAAATAGATTAACATTGCAATTTACATTCATGTTCACTTTAACAAATGTATAAACTTAATTGACAAGATAGGACATGTAACATTCTTTTTTTCTGTAAACAAAAGACTTTTAAATATTAGCATGGAAGTAAACTGGAAATGCTACTAAATCTTAGTTTGTCCAAATGTAAAGTAAGAGTGATTGTGACCGTTATAATATCTTTGAATGATACATAACCCAAATGATGTTAAAGCCATTTAAAATATGGACACAAATCACTGCAGAATATACTTTTCATTCCGTGATGTGTTGCCTGCCTCACAAAAGGGGAAAAAAATCTGGCCAAGGGCACTTTGGTGAACTCTTTAATAACTAAATGTCATAGGCTCATGCAAATGTATTTGACTCCACTGAGTGATGTTAGAAGTCCCTCTGTTCTCCTTTCCCCAGTTCGGAGTGTGCATTACTCATTTCTGTACCTTATAGTAGTCTGCATCTTTATGAATCATGAGCAGAAAAGTAAACCCTGGTGGAATTCCCACCCTCTGCCTCTGCTACCAAAAAAGTAATGGTTTTGAAGATGTCAAGCTTCAGACTGAAATGAACTTGAACATTTTGGTAGGTGTAGCTACCCTTGTTAGTAGACGACTGTAACAGGTAGTGAGCTCACACTACTTTTCTGCTGCCTGTGCTCTTCCTACACAAAGGGCTCACACATACAAATACTAGGCGACACTGAAAATCCTTCCTTAAAAAGTAATGGACAGTCAGACAACCGTAGGAATGAAATAATATACACACACACTGTTGCACTTATACTTTCTACATCTTCCCACAAGGCTGAACTTTGAGTGAGGGAGGTTTATTTCTACTGTTTCTGTACCTACCTATTTAAACAATAAGAACCCAGTGCTATTACAGCAACAAGTATGCTTAATCATTCTTAACTCCTGTAGTCATTTTGCTTGTAGCTCACCAACTATATAACCCCTCTCTCCATATGTACCTTTCTCAAATATTCATGGATAGTATCTGCATAATTGCAAGGAACAACAAACCCAAGCTGTGTAGAAAGACCAAGAAAATCTGGTTTGTTTTTTTTTTTTTTCAATTCCTGTGCCACTCTGTGGCAGCTGAGAATGGCCATTCTTTTCTTCACATCAAATAGAGAGGTTATTTTTATTTGTGGTTTGAAGAATAACAGATAAAGGCTGAAATTTATAAATAATCATAGGTCACAGGAACAGGGCATGTTTCACTGTGGATCGGAGTTTTATGAAAACTATGAGATGATCATGGAGAGGGAATGCACTTCCCTGATGACAATACTGTCACAAGTATACTCATCTTGCCAGGTGGTGGCAATATCAAGGGCACAGTCTCCTTTACTGGAGTGGTAAATCAGACATAAGATGAAACTTGGCAGCGACATGACACTAAAATTATAGTTCCCTCTAGCAAAAGCCACTCTACTGTTTTCCAAAAGGTAACACATGGGTCAGAGGTTTTTTCCTTGCCTGGGCTCTAAGCAGTAAACTGAGTGATGGCATGGCAGGGAGGGAAGATACCAACATCTGTCTTTAAGATTTTCATCTGTATGAACAGATCTCTGGGCTGTTTTAACTTTGTCCTCACTAACTCCAGGAACGGATCAAGTACTACTTTCAGAAAAGACTTTCAGTAGTTTACAGACCTGTTTCCCCATTTAATTAGGAGTAATATTTTTGCATTTCACTTGGGCAGAAATACCCACAACAACCACCCATGTCTATAGTCCAGGTGAATATGTGATTTTCAGATGTTAGAGGCTTTGCAATTGTCCAGTAGCAATAAATTACAGAGTTTTCACACAAATTATGTCTCCAAGAGATTTCTGATTGTCTGACAGTCTCATGTGACTGCAGGTTTGCAAGGAGTGATGAGCATATGGCTTCCTTCCATATAAGAGCTATTAGGATGATTTCTGGCAGGTAGCTGCATCAGAATAGTCAGCAGGTAGTTGAAATGCTCCAGTCTATCCAGAGTCTGGTCCCCTGGACGTCATGGTTACATCTAAAGTGAGTGTGAGTGTTGTAATCTGTTCCTTCTCTGCCCAAAATGCGGATCCAGACAGGAGTTACTTGCCTGCCTGCCTATGTGCCAGGATAGAGAAGGAACATGAGAGATGGGCTCATGAATACATGAATCTTTATTGGGAAGCCATGATGTGCACCAGGGTTTAAGAGTTTCAGAGTTTCTATGCATTCGCTGGGTTAGAGATAGTCCGAAGTTTCTCTGAGTTTGTAGCAGTCTTGGCTTCTTGTCACCAGAATTACTCTTTGCTAAGGTTGCTCCCGGACTGTGGTCTCCTGAGTAGGACCATATTGCAATAATAGATAAAGTGAGGAGAAATGTAATATTCCAATTATTAATTGCTAACTGAGCCTCAGGGGTGGATGCAGGAGGAGAATGTTCTTTATTATTGTATTTATTGTTATTTCAAATGAGCAAATACTGGCAACAGAACACTGGCTTTCATTATTGAAAGGTAGGCTGACAGTGTCTCAGAAGAACCCGTGAGATCTGGAGGGATTGTAGCCAGTTTGGCTGCTCCTGGTTTTTTTTCTTCCCTTGTGTCAAATGCTGATGTAAAACATTCTTATATGCCACAAAAAATCTTTAGTAGCCTTCTCCTTTTACCTTGTTTATAGAAAACCAGGTAGCACTCTGCAATTTTTGTAACACACTGTTGGAATGTTTTTGCAATGCTGTATTTTTATTCTGCTCATACATCCCATTCTTTCTAAATGTATGAAACTGGAGGAGATCTGAGCCTTGTTGACTTCTTGTACTAGGGAAATTAGGCATTGCGTGAGGATATAGGTACTTTTGTTTCAAAACACTGTGCTTTGAAGAAAGCTCACTTTGTTCCTCAAATAAGTAAGTTTATGAGCACTGCCCTTACCAACACACTTTGTCATTGTTTATACTGCATTTTGGAAACCATCAACTTCGCTTTTATCTCAGTTGCAGTGTTGTGTGTATGGATGTATTTCCACAAACAATAGGATGCAAGTGTTTCTTATTTTAAAATCTTGATGACTTGCAACATACCACAAACTATTCTTTCAAAGCCTTGCTGAACCATGTGCTTTTCTCAATACAATCAATAGATCTTACAAAGGGAGAAAGTTTGCTTGAAATGACTTCTTGAAATGAACACCTCTGCCTGTTAATAGTTTCTTTCATCAGCACCTGAATATTTTGGGGAACAATTGTTTTCTTTTTCTCCCTTGGCACGTGCTTTGTGAGTGTTCAATAGCATTTAGCGCACTGGATAGCTTCCACAACACTGACCAATATAAGATGGACCATTAAGGTAGTTCAGTAAAGGGAAGCTAAACACAATCAAAGCTTTCCAAGTTAAGGACCCACTTGGTTGGCGCCCGCAAGCCAAAACATTTGGAAAAGTTATTCTAATTGTGACTGAAAAACCAAGACCATAAATAAAACTGTAAGTGGCTCCAGATCCCAACAACATTGTTACTGCAAATGGGCATTGGTACAACCAAGGGTACATCAGCTCTGAAAATAAAACACTTTCAACAATGCTTCCTTGCAACAAACTCTCAAGACACTTCTTATTAAAGAAACAACACCAAAACCTGTGGGAGTTGATAGTGAAAGCGTCAACAAACTTTTGTTCGAGGTTCAGAAGTAATTTTTGTTCATACAGCCAACATAAACTGCACCTTATAATGTGTAAGACATTAATGAAGATGGCTGGTTGACTGCATGCCCATAAGATTTTTAAAACTAGAATTGAAGAGTAGAAATGAATGTGAGTGGGGAGGGAAGAGCAGGACAGAACAAACAAAAAGAAGCAGATCATGCATATTGTGGCTGCTTTTGATGCTGTCATTGGCCCCCTGTTGCCTACTGAGTACCTCGAGGAACAGCTGTATTTCTTGACAGTGGGCAAACGTCAAGGTTTGGTTCATTTTGAAAAGCCTCCAAAGGTTTAGCTGCTATCCAAGACCTATCTGAACCCTGTTGGTCTGGAAACCAGGCTACAGATCTTTTCAAGATCTGGCTTGCTGGGGACTTTGCTCATGTTTCCATTTCTTCAGCCAGACCAACCTCACCACAGGCGCAGCCATTTTCATGTATTTTGGTACTTCATTTCCTGTCAGGCCTGAGACCAGGAAGTGCAGAGGCGCCTGAAAATTAAAACCTGAGTAAGAAAGAGTTGGAATCAAAGACCTATTTTTGAACAGCAATGAAGGTCCGAGTTTGGTTCAGAAGTGACATTTTTTATCCGAAAAAATTCAAACATTCTTAGGCAACCTGCAGAGTGAAAGGAGGTTACATCTTGCAAAGAGCTCAGGGATTTCCAAAAATTTTCTGTTTTCTTTAGAATCAAAACCCAAATGCATCTTAATTTTCTGGTTGATTTAGTATTGTGCTGTGAGGTAGATTTTTAAAGAGTTGACATTATAGATTCAGGATGAAGGCTATTTCACAATGAAAATCTGTAATGCTTTCTTCCAAGTTAATATAGTCAAAGTAGTTTTTGACTTTGTGCATACTGCCTCCTCTGCCCATCTACTGTCTTCTACAGCAAAATTCTGGTGATGCCAGTATTTGTTCTCAATAGATAGCCCTGTGTATTTTCACAGGATATGCTTCTGTTGACATTTCTTTATCCACTTCTGGTTATTAATTGCTAATCACTGCCTTAATATTATCTACAGTGGCAGATAAGACACTTTCCAGTGCAATGCTGGAGGTGAACCTGGAAAGAGAAAATACTTCAGAAAAGGTTTGCAATATGCTAATCTCACACAGAATAATTTATGCCAAAAGAAAAGGAGGGATAGTGACACGATATTGTCCATAAGCAAATAAACTTAGAGAAGTTTATTTAGTTAAACAAAACTTAAGCAAAGAAGCAGAAAAGAGAAGGTATAGCATAAATACCTGCATTTTTTTCCCTGCAGTTTTTCAGTCTTTGCCTAGCTTCCCCCTGTACAGTGGGAATTGGTCTGAATTACAGCCATTGCTGTAGTGCAGTGGTGCACGTGGGATACAAGGATATAAACTTGGGTTATGGGGAAGTGAAATCTACCTAGAAGATTATGGACTAGTTTTTATATTGGTGTGATAACACTTAGTATCACAGGGTTGCTTAATATAACTTTACCAAATTACTAGTGGTCGTCAGCAAAGCTAATGCAGTGTCACATCTTACCACAGAACCCATGAAGTCAGTCTCCCAAATGGAAGTTTTAGCTGGTCCTTGCAGAAGAATCACTTTGATGAGTTAGTAACTGCCCTTCTGAGAATTTTTTTCCCCCTCTCTGATTTATTACCTTTTAAAAATGACCACTAAGCGTTTCATCAGCTGTCGAAAATCCAGACTAACAGAGAATGCAACCTAGAATTCTGGTTGGGACAGAAAGAGAAAACATTTCCTGAAGGCGATCCTTTCCAGCTCTCGCCCTGGCTTGCTCAGCGGATTGCCAGAAAACTTGTTTGAGATTTACATCATACCTATCCTAAACCTAGCTTTTTTCCTTCATTTACTTTAGGCTGCTTGTTCTGTCATCTTCTGAATCACTGACTGAAGATATTTTTTTTTCTTTTGTGTTGCCCTAAATTTGTTTTGAGGATGTAATAATATACTTTCTTGTCTTTTATGTGTTCATTTTTAAACTGCATACAAATTAGCTGTCATACATGCTATAAATCTTTGAATCTGTCCTAGAGCACCTAAAGAGTACTCACATGCAAATAAAGAAGAATTCCTGTAATTTGAAGTGCTCTTTAAGTCATGGCTTCATGCTGTATTTTGCAGATTTTTAGAATAAAATTTTTGCCATAAAGTGTTCACCAGTCTTTTTACTTGGGCTACCTTTATCATGCAATTACTATCATTCTGACCTTTTTTTGGAATTAAAATAGGGTACTATCAGTGAGTGAACAGTATAAAAGCTCAGGAGAGATCAGTACATTTTTTGAAATGCAAGTAGCAACAGATAAGGAATAATTTTATTATTATTCAGGGTGGACTCACTATGATCCATGTAGCAAGCTGCAGTTCATAGAAAACCTGCAGATTGCAGGTGTTCTGGATGTCAGGGTGGGAAGGCAGTGGCTCAGTCCCATTATCTTTTTCTTGCTCTTATCTGGAGTAAAGTGGAGGGATGGTTGAATTTAGTCTGAGTAAAATTTGCCATTGAGTCTCATTACTACTTTGAAGGATGGGGAGAAGAGTGGGTGACATTTTAGTAGACATGCAAACCATTCTAACCATATTGTAACTACAACATGTCTACTTGTACAGAATTGCTGTTAAATAGTTCCATGTGTCTGGAAGTATCACAGAATTCAAAATGTGTGAGCTGGGGACCTAAATCATGCCATCTTAAAGAATTGCTTCGCAAATGTTTTTCTTTGCTAGATGCTGTTCTTCACAGTGGCATCTTTCTGCAAATGGTAGAATCTAGGGTTTGGGACCGCTGTTCTGAGAATACAAGGTAGAAATATGTCATTGACAGCATGTCAGAAAGATGGTGATACTAAATTGTGAGAATTGCTTCTCACATTTTTGTATCAGTGAGGCTGATACGTGCGTGCCATGCTGGTTTCAATGCGCTTGTCTTCATCCTGGTTTTCTACAGTCATCCAAACACACTGGGTTCCTCTTTGGGACTGTGAGGTGAACTTAATGGTCTTAAAATTAAAAGGAGATTTTCTATTAGAAGCAGGAGGACTTGTTTAACACAGTTAACCAGTGGTCTCCGGTTCAGTTATCTCAATTTATTTGTCCTTGTCTGTGCAGGTGAAGAATTATTTATTGCATTTAATCACAGTGTTTTAATCAGTTCTCATTCACTGTAACCTCCACATGGCTGCTGCTTAGTGCAGACAAAGGGGTGTCAGTGAAACTAGCCCAGGCTCTATAAAGTTATATTTGTTAATGCTGTGATCACTATGCATCACCTTTTTTTTTACCTGTCGTGCTGTATAGTACTGCTCAAGTCCAGGGTGCAGCTGGGCTCATGTGGGCTGATGGGTCTTCTAGAGCGAAAAATCACTGTGGCAAATGTCACTTTTTAAAGCGAAAATTTCTATCAAAGGAATGAAATCAAGTAAGTGAAACCTGATCTTGAAATAAGTATGCTATGATGTACTCGAGGGTAGCACATATTGTTAAGATACCTTTGTTTCCACAAGGGGGTGCAGAAATGAAAAAGATTGTCAACATAGTAACTAAAATAGGCTTTGAGTTAAGCATAGGTTTATTTGTTTAGTAAATTATCTTTGGTGTGTCGGATGGCTTATTTCTGTAAGAGAGCCATCAAAGAACCGTTTAAGTGATGCAAAACAAAAAGCAGGGATGGGAGGGTCTGTGCAGATATTTCTCCTTTCCCCCCCCATCCATTCGGCTGCAAACACAGAGCGGTGGCGCCGCTTGCGCAGCGTCCTCGGGGGCAGGGAGGTCACCTCTCCTCTTCCATGGCACTTCAGGGATGCACCACGCGAGGGAGAGCAAGAGCAGCGCGGTCTGCCCCGTCCCTGCTGGGAAGGGCTGAAAGCAAGGGAAGCCCTTGTTTCCCTCCCCAGAGGCTTCAGTCCGGACGGGAGGAGGGGAACAGCTGGGGACCTTGATTTTTCAGCACTTGCCACTTAGTTGCACATCAGATCAGAACTCAAATGGGAAAAATCTCAAACGGGGAAAAGTCTGGACACAAACTATTGAAAGGTAGAAAAGAGCTCTGCAAAAAGAAGGCGTCTTTAATGACATGGCATGGCATGACATTCATTAACATGAACTAGTATTCATGAGAGCAGGCTGGTGCGTACAAGAAGGAATATATGGCCTAACATATGAGATGCTCTTGTCTGTGAGACATGAGGAGGAGTTCAGTCTGCAGAAAGCATAGGGCATATTAGTTTCATTGCATGTATCCTTTCTGTTTCTTTTTGCAGCATTTATTACATGAATTCTGGTGAGCACGACAAAACAAAGTGGACAACTTATTTTTTACACTGTATTTAATGGGATTTTATTTCAGACCATGTCCTCTTGGGACAGCAGTTTCCAAGCATGCCAAATTTTTGATAGATTTCAGCCTAAGTGGATTTAGTTGCAAATCTGAACTTTAAACAGGAGGTTTTATCTTTCCATCATATTTTCTCCTTGAAAGTTTCCATAAATTACATTTCTGAGAGAAAGGGAAAGCTTTTTTTGAAAGAAGTGTTCATTTGGTAAATTGCTCTTCTGTTTAAGCTTCCCTTTTCCAGGTGCTGAATGACTCCCAGAGCAAAAGCTCTGTCATTGCTTGATAATGGACTTCCATTAATTTGCAATAAAATTACAAGGCAATATTCATGCATGGATAATTGATTTCACTCTGAAGGGAAAATGGCAAAAAGCAGAGCTCAAATGTCTTACTTGTCTGTAACTAGTGCAGCAATTTTCTCCACTGCAAAATGGGTATCAAGTACTTCTCTTATGAAGTGTCAGTGTTTATATTCATTAGCTGCAAGAGCAGGAGAGGTGTATGGCAATGAGAGAGTCAGGATATTTCCTTCTAGATGACAAAGTCAGATCTGGCACCAAGACCAAATGGCTGATAGAGATTAATTTTTGTATCTTTGTGGCTCGTGTCAGAGTCACTGAAGCTCAGTAGACACAGCACTGCTGGTTTGGTAGAGTGACTGGTGAGATAATTACAGGTTCACAATATATGTAGTATTGAGGTGAAAGCAAAGAAAAGAGCTAGCTGAGACACTGCTGCTAGGAGTGAGCCCAGAGGACCTGGAAACTGGCATCTTTTGGTGTGGGCTAGACATTTTCTGAGTCTGAATTTTAGCTTGCTAACTATTGCTAGCTCCTTTCCCAAGGGAAAGCTGTCAACAGTTTTCTCTTTTCAAAACATCTCTCTCCATTTCTCAAAACAGGTTAAGTAAACAGTGTTGCCTTTCCCATAACAACTGTCCCCAGGTGTTGTTTCCTATTACTTAACCAATGGAGAGAAGTGTCAGTCCCATGGACCAATAATATACCTTTTTAGCACAGCATGTTATAAAAGAAACTGTTGGAATTGTAAATAAAGCCTTCTTTATCTTCTGACTACTATATAGAATCAATCTATTTTTGTGTCGTGCCATGACGTTTTGGGACTCAGAGTTGTGACTGAGCTCTCTCTGGCCACTATAGATTTTTCTGTAATATTCTCCTTCCCCATGCAGTTGATCTTTCCTTAGTATATCTTCAGTATTTACATGCCTTTTCTGTGTATAGACTCTAAGCTATTTGTGTTTGTATAATGTACTGGGGAAAAGAGCCCCATGGTTGGCCTTCTTGGTCTGCCTGTTTTCAAGTTCAGTAATAAATAAATGTTGAATGACACCTTCTTGCAAGCAAGACTGGACACAAATAACAGAGGATATACAAATAGTAGAGTTCATCAGGCAGTTGAGGCCGCAGTCTGGGTCCTTACACCCTCTGCAAATTATCTAAGCTGGTTATTTTGTATAGACTTTCCTGTATGTTTATGTGTGTAGATATATATATACACACACACATACAAATACAAATGTTTGATCCTACTCTTCCTTTTGTAAAGAATTGGAGCAACCAATTCAACATTACAAGAAATGATCAGCAAAATTATCTATTCTCTGGTCTTGACATGCTGTTGGCCAAAGTGTTCTGCACAGTGCAGAGAGCCAAGTGTCATTCGCTTGGTATTTCCTGACTTGTGAGAGCTTCGTGTTTCAACCTTATCATTGCCCTAAAGCTGGGGTTCTCAGGCTGTGGTATGTGTGTCCTTTCATGGTGCAAAACTCATTATCCCCGAAAGAAAAAGAGCCGTGAATCAATGCAGCCTGGTTTTTTACTACAAAGAATAACCTGAATGTTTGGATGCCTCTTCCTATTTTTGCACATAGGTCAGATGGAGCTGGAAGCTTCTCTACCCACTGCTCTTCCCTGCCTTTCAAAGGAGAAGAGGAGATGGGTTTGGATGAAAGAAGCTTCCATCCTGAGAGTGCAGACCAAAGAGCCGAGAGCTGTTCTTGCTGCTACATTCAGCACCTCTGCATATACTCTTTTTCTATAGCAGCAGCACCAAGAACCCTCTGGGAAACTTGGTCCAAAGGCTCTCTTGACAAACTCAGAGAGATGCCAGGCATTACCAAGAAACACAGAACTTCTTCCTGTAGGCTTTCTGTGGCTTCACAACGTTGTATCCATCAGCTGCAATAAATTTCCTAGATTGCCATTTTCTACCTTAAGATGACCCATGTCAGTCATATATGTGTATGCAGGGGTACACTATATATATTCCCATGCAAATCTTTTCTTCCTTTTGTTTTCCAGCAATGATTGGAAAAACCCCATAAAAGCTTAAAGTTCCCTTGGGGTTAATAACCAGAATGTCATATATTTTTTCCCCCTTTTTGAACAAGTTTGTGTAATTTGATCTGACTGCTTTGATCTGCTATTTTTTGTTTGTGTGTTTTGGTCTAAGGGATTGCATAGGAGCCTAGTGTTAGTTTTCATTTGACAAGATATCTAAGTTGTTAGGTTTTGACTGCGTTGGAAGTGCTACAGGGCAGCTGTGTTTGTTAGTTGATGAATTTGTGTAACCTAAAGACTGAAAAGAACAAAAAGAATACCATCTCCAGTCAAATCTCAGATCAGGTCAGTTCAGGAAATGCCTCAGGCAATATTTGATTTTATTTTAGTAGCTCTTGTGATTATTATTCTAAATAGTGACCATAGAGCTTTTACTGCCTGCATTGCTTATTATGACAGGAGAAATCAAAAGGTCACACCATATCTTTCCTTGTTACAAAAGTAAATTACTTCTTTAAAACTGCTGTCCTGAGTCTTCTCAACACACCTGGGGGTGAGGAGACTCGCAAGTGAGATTCACTTTACAGCCATGTCAGGAAATCACACTTGTTTATTAGAAACAAGAAGCAACCAGACGTTGCCAATGAAATTAGGAGTTTACAAATAGGACTAATCACATGTAAAAACTCACTCTTCCCAGCTGACAGCAATTAAAGCAGTGTCAGAGATGCAATGAAATTCCCCCCAGGGATCTTCATAAAATTGAGACAAACATTAAAAAGAGTGTTCATGCTAGATGGAAAAGTTTGAAAAAAAAATGACAAGTCTATCAAAGCTGAAGGAAGGGCTCACAGTTCATACTCTCCAGCTCTTTTGTGGTATGCAGGATATCTCTCAGGAAGAGCCCTGCAGCTATCTGCTATTTACAACAGCAAAGCAGGTGTGCATGTGTGCCTGGACTATATGCTTCCTCATACCTGGTGCTTCTTGCTTGAATAAAGGTCAACATCTTTTAAAACTTCATGATTATTTTTTTACTTCTGTTTTTTGCTTCAGAAAACTGTTCAGTGGAGTGAGATTTAGAAGCTGTTGCCAAAATATAAATGGAGCTGATTACTTGATATCCTTTCATTTGTCATGACTATGAAATAACCCGAGGGCTGCGTATGTCCTATACACACATTCTGTGTCCTGTAAAAAGCTGTGAGATGTATGCCAGGTGTCTGCAAGGCAGTTCAAATGGTGAAGTAGCATGGGTGAGGGGAAGTGAGATGGTTTGCCCCACCAGCACACTCTTCTCTCCCTGCTCTTTGTTGCCACCAAGTGATGTTTACCTTCTTGAATCAAACCTGTTGTCATATTTGTCCTTCTTACATGTTGTTGACAAATGCATGTGACTACAGAACCTGAAATAGCCACTAATTCATGAAATAAAACTTGTTAAAATCCTGTCATTCACTTTTCAGGGCAAATATAGCTCATTCTCGTACTACGATTTTAATAAATCCCATATCCACTGAAACTGTTACTGTAAGACTACCATTTTTTTTTTCCATAGGAATATGACAGTTCTGGTCTTTGTGGCAAAGGTACAATCTCTTCCAAGACACACCTGTTCTTAAACATGTTCAATGAAAGCTCCACAGATTCTTCTGATAGATACCTGAACATGGTGGAAGCACTGGCTCAGTTGAAATAGAAGTGAACAGAACCTGGAAAAGACAGCAGTTAAAGTCAACAGAATGGAGAGCTGTGTTCATATAAAAAATGTGTGAAGAAAAAAGCTTGAGTCTCAGAATTTTTTATGTTTCTTTTTTCTCCTCAAAACCAGTGTTTGTTTCAAAATAAAATGGGTTATAAATAAAATGGGCTCTAAATAAAATGCACACATTTTTGTAGAATTCTTTTCTTACAAGCAACCTGTAAGGCAGTCTCCAAATGATTCATAGTACCTCAGTGATATTGACTATCTGTGCATACAAATCTGTTAAGTTAGACCTAAGGTTGTGTATATGTATGGTTCATCAACACAGTCGTTAAGAAAAGGTCATGAAACTGGGAGTGCTAAAACACCTGTTATTCATTCTGACTGCATTATCTGGGCAAGCCCATTTAGTGTGCATTGGTTTCACAATGCACTCTTTTTTTCAAGCTCATGCCTCTCAGTCAGTCCTGCTGTCTCCCATGGCCTGGAATCCTGCCCGAGGTTGATTGCAGTATGCCAGGTGGGGGACTACCATCTTACCTGCTGCTTACCTGCTGCTTTCTTAGTTGACAACATCCCATGTTGTCCAGAAGTGCTTGCACATTGTGTTGAAACTCCTGCAGATTGCCTATGAAAACGTGGAATGAAGGAGTTTGTGTTTTCAACAGGCAGCCTCTATCTTAGCAACTGTGTAAATCAAGTCAGTGCTGTTATTTCAGTTAATGTGGCCAGGACTCCCTCGTGTCTATTAACCTGAAGCTGTGAATGATGCTGTGAAAAGAAGGGCTGGTCTTTCAGTGTTCAGGTCACTTGCACTGTTGTGGTAGCACACTGATCAAGATCTTAAGCTTTATCTAGCCCAGAGATCTCTGCTGCTTGCTATTTTTCTGTCTTAAATAGCTGTTGACTATCTGCTGTCTCTCAGATTTTTCTTCAGTGCATTTTTCATGTCAAAGGTGGACACCATTGTAGTATTGCTATTTCATTTTCCATATTGCATTGGGATCTGTGCCATGGGAATCCATTTAACTGTTATGGTGCTGCTGAAATAAAATGAACTTGAATTGAACACTTGGTAGATTTAGCCTGATGGACTGTGAATCCAGATGTTACCCTTCTGCTCATCACCTAATAAAATACATATCCAGTACTCTGTTACCCTAGGGATATTTTATCAGCCGCGCTCGACTTCATTATGGACACTTCTTTATCCTTGGATAGAGAGTGGAGAGTGGCTGATCTGTCTGGTGAAGTGCAGTCCCACTCCATGTAGTAGGTTGTTTAGGAATCTGTCTGGGGACCCCTTTCCTCTTAGAAAATATGTATTAGGGATTGGTAGGTAATCCTGATGTTCTGGTAAAGGCCAGATTGGTGACAATGTGCCTGTAATGCCGCTCAGAACCACAGGAGACAAGCAGGTTCAAAAAAATTTTGGCAAATATTTCTGCTTTATTCCTAGGTGACTGGCAGATCATTGCTGTGTTTCTGATTGATGGCTGGGTACAAGAACAACCTCACATGTGAGGCACAGTTGCAGTTGCTCAGTTGTTGCTGTTTATTTACCATCACCTCTGTAGTTCTTTGGGAGCCGGTGGAAACTGAGTTGGTGAAAAGGATGGCTTCCTCATCTACTCAACAAGAGCATTTGTGAAAGGCTGAAAATTGTATCAGCTATAGCAATGGCTGAAAAATAGAGAGAGGAGTCACACATATCCAAGAAAAGTACGTATGCTTTTGAAGGATCAAAAAAGAAAAGTGCAAAAGAAGAAGTATGTGTCAGTCAATATCATATACAAGATAGCCATCTAGCTCCAGGCAGCCTAGGGAAAGCACTTTCCTCTGGCCTCAATCATGTACATGCATGCACTGACTCCATATTTTGGTCTTTTTGTTTGCTTTTAACTATTTTCCTTTGTTGTGGATAGATGGCTTTTCATTATCTTGAGATTTTAAAAAAATTGTTACCAATAATGATGCATGTGAAATCTTTCCTAGCTAGTCTGATTAGAAAGAGCAAGAAATCTGTGATTTTTAAAATAAGGTTTTTTAAAGGCAATTTGCCTATGAAATGTTGCATTTTTAGAGAAAACACTTCTTAACAAACAGCTCTTCTGTTTCAAAGTTTTCTGTAAGCTTGGTAGATTCTATTGAAATTCTGTGTTTAAAATGCTGATGTTCTTAAGAAGAAGGTGGAGAAGTCCTCTCACTGTATTGCCAAGATGTATAGCAGTACAAAAGGGCTTGGTTTCCAAAGAGAGCTGACAGAAGACAAAAATTCAGGAAATCTTGCAATTTTTAAGTAGAAGGATTTTAATTGGAAGAAACTTCAAACAGCTGCAGTATTCCATGCACAGTGTAATGTGGATGAAACTACAGGCTATGATAATTATAGTTTTGTATCAGTAACAGGTTATCTGCTGAACAGGAATTAATACAGTTTTAAAAGTTTCATGAACTGATTTTGCTTCTGTGAATCTTCTAATCTGAAAGGTATTCTGCAAAATCAGCAAATTCTGCAACTTCTCTGGCTTAGCTTCTTGTTAGCAATCACACCATCATATTTGAATATTGAAGACAATATAGAAATATTCACTGTTGTGGGTTTTTTGCAAATTTCTTGAGAAGTTCCTCTAGCATTTTTAATATGTGAATATCTATTTCTGATGATAGATTTGATGTATATCATAAATGTGGCTCATTTAAAAACCAGCTTATAAAGCTCTCCGTTCAGAAAAACCATAGCTTTAGTACAGAGTAGATAAAATATCCAAGGATTTTGCAGAATTTATAGAATATTTTCCAGCCTTGAAATTTCTTATAAAATCGGGTTTTGTTCATGAAACACTTGTAAGCATAACACATACTGGTTAATTGCCATGCCATGCAGAACAATCTTTAGTTACATCTGAACTATGGGACAAATTGATATTTGAATTTTGAATTATTTGTAACAAGACACCGAGGTCAAAGTGTTGGTTGTTACTTTTGCTAAATTTGTTTCTGATCAGGCATATCAAAATTTTCACACACAGCTGCAGATTTATCTTTGCAGAAACAGGGATAAAAAGTCCTTATGTAACTATTACCAAAGCCAAACACTTACAAAGTAAAACTGTTTATTTTATTATCACAGTTTGTTTTTCTGTTTCATACTTACACTCTTTGCATGGCGGATATCATCATCTGTAGAAGTATAAAGGTGTGATTTGGGAGATGTCTCCAAAGACCCATTTCTGAAAAATCCCAAGCTATTTAAGTAATGTATTTTTAAAGGTATCTTTGGTGTTATATAGAAAATTGCTTTGTTTCATTGTGCAAGTTCCTTTGCATTTATATCACTTTCATCATCTTAGTGTCAGAGTGACCGTACCCGTACCAAAATCTCTAGTGTCAAAATAGTCCAGCTGTTTTCTCCAATTACCCTAATTACCCAATGTCAAAACATCCCAACAACCCAGTCTAAACACATTTGAGTCCAACAAATTAGCACATGTAAGGCTTTTTTTCTCATATTATTCAATTAAAAATGAATTTCCCTTCCTCGGTCCAAAGAAAATCATTACACATTCATCTCAGGGGACCAATTCCTTTTTATTTGAACCACTACAACTGCCTCTTAATATGGTAAAAAATGTAATGTAAAAGGCAAGAACTCTACATTAGAGTGTCAGGTGCTGTGAGGACCAGGGAGTGGGAACAGTGGGGGCTCCCTGTGGGCAGGCAGAGTCTGTCCCACCCCCCAGCAGGAGCAAGCAGGCATGGGGGCCTGGGGCAGCCACAGCCCCTGGCATCAGATCCTCCATGTATGGGCTGCTCTTTAAGTGGGGGGTCACTTAAAGTTTGGAATGTGGGCATGGATGAGCAGAGCCCATGGTGAAGATGGAATGTGGCAGGAGCAGTGGATCAGGCAGAGGCCAAGCAGTGAGGTTTTAGGGAGAAAGTAAGTCCTGTGGGTGGGGATGAGCCACAGCTGGGTTGTCACCTCTCCAAGCAGGACATGGGAGCTCCTCTGCAGGGACACCAGGGAAGAAGGGCTGCTGGTGGGCTGTGCTGTCTCTCCATTGATCCTGGGCTCAGACAGCCAAACCTTTATGAAAGGCATCATCTCAGGAGCTGTACATGGAGTGCAACATTGTGTTTAAGTGCTAACAAGCAGAATGTACCCTAAAAATCTCTATAATCAGTAAAATAATTCTTATGCAAAATCCTAGCAGTTAGGTTTTTGGTCTGGGCAAGGTGACACAAATCAACTTCAGGCAAGCACGGGCCAAGATGTTGTTTCTAGTTCTACAGGATGAAACTGGATTGGTTGGTGTCTACATAAGCACCCCAGTAAACCACCTCTGCATTCTAGTTGAGTTACATTGTACTTCCTATAATACAGATTTTATAGCTTTAATTGCTATGAAATCCACAGGCAGTAGAGACAATTAAATTCTGTTTTGATCACATGTGCTGTGCTGCAGTTGCTTTGCTATTTGTGAGTGAAGACTTTTCCCTTGGAGAGGGAGAATTAAAAGAAGGTAGCACACAGTACAAAACCAAAGGACCTCATCATCCCCTAAGTCATGAAAAGACTGAACAGAGAATCTGCAGAAAACTGTAGAAAAATGCAGCCCTCTGTGTAGTGAGCTGGCTCAGACAGACTGGAAACAACGTGTATGCTGCAGTCTTACAGCTACTCACCCAGTGTGCCTAAGGAACATTAGGTTTTGTAGGTTCCCACATCATATTGACTTGTTTTTGCAAGACAGCAGTAGCCAGGCCATTGACAGCTCATGTTCATGTATCTGACTTGACGGCAGCCTGTAGGTAAAGTTTCCCCATCCACAATCTCCTCAGGTGTGAGTAGCAAGCTGTTACAGGAAATGAACAACACTTTCCACATTGCTTTCCCTGCTTTCCACAGCCCATAAACCAAGAAGGGCAAGTAAACCTTGTGGAAGCATGGGTAGGCTGCCAGAGACAGAAGCTGCAGAGAGACATGTCCGTGTCTGTGTGCACACGTGTGCCCAAGTGAAGGAAGGACAGGTGCTTTATAACTATTATTTATAACTATTATGTATGACTATTTCCCCACTGCACAGCTAAGTATCAATCAAGCCCAGCTGGTAGTAGGAGACCGTGTAGCTCAGTGTAACTGTGTTACCGTGACACAGTGCCCAAGCTGCTGTGGCTTTCAGAGTCCTGCAGCAGGGAGTAAATATATCCACCTACAGCAAGACTAATGTGGCAGTACAGTTCCCCAGCAGGCAGCACAGGGATGCCTGAGATTACCATGCTTGTAATTGGCATATACATCTTAAACTGTTACCAAATTTCAGAAGCCTAAAGTAAATAATCAAGTTGCAGGTGACTAACAGATATCTGGCTTGCCTTCAGATGTTCAGACCAGAAAAGCCCTAGTGAAATCTGTTTCTATTAAATTGGAAGGTCTGGTCAGAAGTAGTTCTGGACCACAACAACTGATCTCATGTTGATGAAAGTTCAAATTTCATGCCTTGTGTTTGCAGTTATGAAACAAAAGGTGCTTGCCAGCATCAGCTTTCCTGAGACAACAAGAAAACTGGCATTGTCTCCTCCCCGAAGAAAGAAAGAAAGGGAAAAAGTATCCATTTCTCATTTTTTGCTGCAAGAGAAATATTTTTACTTTCACATTCTTACTTTACCATATCAGGACTTTTTCCCAGACTTTAGGAGAAATGTTTACACTGAAAACACTTGCAAAGTAATTTGTGGTACTGTTATATCTGGTCATAAGGTTGAAGACTAAACCAAACTCATTTATGGGATTTGGAGCTGATTTTCCATTCATAGTTAATATCTTTAATCAACTTGAATAAATAAAATAATAGGAAGAATTTAAGAATCTTGCAGTTTTCCTGGAAATTTTCATGGCTAACTGATTGTTTTTGTTGCATTAGGCTTGTCTGACCTCTTTTGATGTCTTTCTTCAGGATAGGCAGTAGCTCATGAAATGATTGAAATTTTCTACAGGAACTACTTATTAAGAGTTTATGTGGGGTAAAAAAATTATCGGTAAGTCCTATCTGCATTCACAATGAATGTGTTAACCTTGAATGATCCATCCAGTTCCTCACTGAGATTTTCTTTAAGTAGTGGAGATTTTGTCATATCATTGCAGTAGCCTTGTTTTTTTGACTTAATGTAGTAAGAAATAGACATTTTCACTGATATAATTATGGGTAGCTCATCAAGTGGATGATATGTATTTAATGGGGAAAGGAGAAGTAAAACTTTTTATAGCTGGTGGTGTAGGGAGTCTGATCTATTCAGCTGGGAAGGGTCTGAGTGAGCTGCTGGTGGAGCTGAGGTGTGTGGAAGGGGCAGGACTGCCAGTGCGTGTTTGCCTAAGTGCTCTGCGGGGGTGAGTATTGGCTCTTGGTGTTTTTTGCAGTGCTGCTGCTGACAGAACAGACTGGGATTTCTCAGGAGGGCTTTCAATGGATCGCTTCACTGTGACTGGCAGCACAGATCTGCTGAGGAGACAGCTTCTTGTGGTACCAACAGCAGTGCATAATGCTTGCTACCTAGATAATCAAGGTAGTATTTGATGTGTTTGAACTAAGTATTTGGGCTAGAAACAAAACCTAGTGGAGAGACCATCGCTAATGAAAGTTCAACTCTAGATGACTTTAAAATACTTGTTTTTCTAGTGGGAATGGAGCCTGTGCCCTCCCTCTGAGTACCAGAGCTGAGTGCAGCCTCTGTGCTGCAAGTCTGACTAGGAGTAGCTTTTCCTGTTCCTTCCATACTTTCTATGCCTTCTCTAGGTGCCTTCTATAATGTGTTGCACAACACTAATAAACTATAATTTATGAAACAGTTTAGTTCCTCAGCTAAGGGTACCAACAGGGAGGGAATTCCAAGGGTCAACAAGGCATTATGGTTTTTATACTGCAGGAGCCTTGAAAATATAGATTTACAATTTGGGAATAAAACTCTTCTCATCATGTCAGCCAGTGTCCCTTTATTATGCAGCCATCTCCCTGAGGAAAATGTCCATTTTCATGGCTTCAGTCCCATTTTTTTGTGGCTATTACCATACAAACATGGAGTAGCACTTTAAGCAATGACATCTCAGATGGACAAGCCCCCTTTGCAGAACCTGTGCAGTCACCTCCGTGCCCTCCATGTCCCGCTCACATCTAATGTATTCAGGACAAGGATCTTTGGGACTGGGTGAGGTAAGACTCTCAAGTGTGAGGTTGTGAACTGTGAAACTCCTAGAAGTGCTTTTGTGGAGTGGTTTATGTACCCTCTGTGGTAGTGGTAGTGTCAAGGATTCTGCTAAACTGTATGTTGGTCTTTTTTGACCTGGTGGAGGGAACTGTTGGAACCCTGCTTGTTGCACATGGAGGAGACATAAATTCATTGGAAAGAGGAATTGAGAAACATATCTTTCCAGGCACTTTCAAACTGAGTGCTTCTGTCAAGCTGTTTTGGCCTAGCGACAGCAGAAACCTGTAACTGTTTGGCAGAAACAAATGAGAATTTGTCCAGAGGAAACTGAAATTCTTCAACCTTGCCTTTTTGGTTTGAATAATCTGAGGATAAAGCTTTGCTGCCCATGAGGTCCTCCCTTGGGAGAGCAGTGTGCTGGAGGAGAGGATTTGTTAGGCAGGTTGTGTTACTCAATTTGAGCAACCACCGGTAAAACCTTACGTGGTGGTGAACTCTTACATGAACTAAACTTTAGGGTGGATTTAATGCCAGCTTGCATGTCATAATTTAACCTTGATGCTCAGAGCTCTGTGGTTGCTTTCAGGAAACAGGATTTTCCTTCACTAGCACTGTGCATGATTCATTCCACAAGTTCATGGTTGGGAGAACTAAATGTCACCCCTAGTTCTGGGGGTGATGGGAAGGGGAAGATGTAAAGAATGTTGAAAAGATGTTCTCTAAGCCACATAAGAGAAAAAATGAAAAAAGGAAGAGTTACATCTCAAGCCTTTATATGCTATATGTATGTTACTGTGAGTTCACTCAAAATTGCTGTGAATACAGCGCAAATATTCTTCATTTAAGCTACTACTTTGTATTTAAGTCTTTGTTGCATATGGAGGCATCCTGTATCAGTGAATTTGCAGCGCATATCCCAAAAGTGAGCTCTGGGAATTCTGCTGAATATGAGCCCCCATACACCTGTCAAGCCCTCCTTTTATTTCATGGTTGTGATAAAAGCTGTTGGATATATACATTAGACAACAAAAGGCAATTTTTTTCTCATTATATTTTTTATCCTTATTCAAATGCAAGTTGTTGCACAGCTGCAACTTGGAAGATTTTGACCTGAAGTATTTGCGGGTGGGAACACAGTGATGGATTACTGGCATCTGCTATTTATTTTGTCTTCTATGAGATGCTGCTGTGTTTAGTGATGATAAACAGCATTTCTCAGTGATTCTGGATGTTCCCATATTAATCAGCTAGTAGTCAAATTGTTCGGTTACAAGGATGAAACTAAAATAGTTAAACACACTAGGAGATCCTGTATGGAATAGGGGCTTTCACCATAGGAAAAAATTTATAATATTCTAAGGTGTTAGCAGATGAAAATTGCACCTTTCCTGAAGGGAAAGACAGATAACACTTCCTGGTATGTGCTTACTTTAAGATCAGGAAAATAAACCCTACTTAAGGTTGTATTACAAATGGGTGCTTTCAAGAGTTCATCAGCCTCTTTGGTTTTCTTGTCTCTTAATAACAGAGAAGATTGACATCCAACTGGCTCCTGAAATTTTGAAGATCTTGCCTATCTGAGAAGAAAAGCACTATAGTTAGCAACACTTCACTCCTGTTAACTGGATTGAGTTCACTAGTTTGGAGAAACTAAGATTGTAACCGTGGAGCTTTTCTATTAATAGAATCAAAAAGGGATAAAACACAGGTTAAAGTAGTAAATTGTTTCTTAGTCTGCTAGGAAAATTCCTGAAGCTGAGCATTTTCACCACAAAGTCTATTACCTGCACTAAAACACATCAACTGAAATACAGCAATATAGTTAAAGAAATTTTCATTTTCCCTGTGTAAGCTTAGAGTTAGTAAAAATCCCAGATGCTGCCTGGATCTTCGAAGTAAATTCCAAAGTAAAGGGAAAGAGGATTTTACTATGAGTTTTTCAAAGTTCAGCCAAACACTGATGGGGATGACTTTTTCTGCTGATTCCACAGTCCAGTTTAAATCTCATAGGAAAATGATGCATAACACATTTTGTTCAGGCCTGGTTATCTGCAGGTACACTGTGTGTTGCTAGAGCTTTTCTCTATGAAATACACCAAGTGATTGTTACATTGATTGGGCCAAAACCCCTTGAACACTGATCGCACCTGTAAGCTTTCAAGTCCTGGTCTCATAAGGAAATGTCCTTGAGTTACCAGTGCTGAAAAAGGGACGTTTGTTTAGCTTTTGTTTGTCCCAGTTATATAGCCCATCAATGTACTGATCAATCTAGTTAAGGATTTACCCTTTAGGGAGTCAAATGTGTTTAAAACATAAGCTGTAAATCTCTCTAGCTGTAACCTGCAAGTAGGTGTATTTCCACTGAGACAATAGCACAGTGTGGGAAAGTTTATCAACTTATTAGAGGAAAATAACCCTCTGCACCTCAGCGTTTTAGGTACTGCTAATCTAAATTGTGTAACTTGCAAGGAAAGGACACAGCTGTGTACACCAATGTAGTTTACAATGGCTTCTTACAGAGTCCAAATAACAGCCTTAAAAGACAAGCTAAAATTAATCAGTTACTTGGGAAAATATTTTCCAGGTGTATTAAAATCTTTCACTTCCACAAGCTATCTTTTCTAGTGACAAATAGCCAAAAAAGATGTTTAGATAGAGGTGGGTCTTCAAAGTACAACAGGCAGCTGCAGTATTTAAAACTCTTCTTCATGCAGGGTAACACAACTCCACTTCACAGTTGTGTTTTTGCAGATGATACATTGACTGCTTTGGAAAACTTGCTTTGCACTCATCAGAAACCGAAATAGCTGTAACTCCATTTCCCTGGTTCTTTGAGCTGCAATAAAAGACCACAGAAATTGTCATTCAGCCAGTTACTCTTAGTGTGTGAATTCATCACTGTAGCTTTATTCACACAAAAGAGGTTGAGTCTCCTGTCTGCACCAGAGTGAAGAATCATTGGAGACGTGTTTTTTGTAATGAGTGCTTATCACCCTTAAATGTAGATAAAAAATTCCAAGCAGCCAGAGATCAGAAAAATCGAGATCAGTTACTTCCAGAAACCTGTATTTTGTCTGTGTGTATTCTCTTAAGGTACAGCTGGGCTGACAAAGGCACAGCTGGGCTGACAGTGTCACCTGGCCTTCTTGGAAGCAACTGGCATTTTTCCTCTTATCTCAGTATTGACTGGAAGATTTTAATTAAGCTGTATGTGTTATTTGCAGCTGTGAATCAAATATAGGTGAATTTTCCCATTCCTGTGTAATGGAGAAATTGTTTCCTACTTTCTACCTGCCTGATTGAAGAAAGATACTAATAATTTAGTTCACTGAATGCACTCTGGGTAAAACAGTAACACCCTTCCTTGCTCTAATAGTAAGCAGTGCGTTCTTTACTGAAACTGACCACAGTATGCTAAGTCAGTAAAATAATATAAATAGTTTCTATAAATCTGACTTCGTATGGTTTTCTTGTATTTAATGTAAGAATCACAGTATGAGTAGTAGTAAGGGAAATTTCTCATGCATTTCCTTGGGAACGTGACCTTGATTCAGATACACTTTAACTGAAATAGTTCTATACCCAAATCTTTCCACGCTCAGATTTTTTTTTAGGTACTTAAAAAAGTGGCTGTAGCAAGTCACATAGCCTGTATAAAGAAAAGAAACTATGCCCAAACCCACAAAACTACCAACAAACTCTTGCTTTCACATGTAAGCTAGTTCTGAATAGGTAGATAAGAATGCAGGTATACACATAAGCAGATTGATGTATCAAAGTTCCCCATTTAACCAAAAAACACCAGGACAGTTTTCCCCTCTTGTTAAAAGTATTGAGTTTACTCCTACAAAACAAACAAAAACATCTGGCTGTGACAGGTGTTGCAGTGTGGATTTCTCTGAGGCGTTGGAGTTAATTTATGGATGTTTGAAAGCAATTACAGCTTTTGTAATTTTACTTTGATGAATAGTGTCACTGTTGATGTGGGGACTCAAGAAACCGTATTTCCTGTTCGCCCTCTTTGTCCTTTGTGCTCAGATGACAGTAAGAGGTATAGCACTACTTGTCTTTAACTAACATACATAGTTTTGTTATATGAGATCGTTCAGGTGGGCCTGAGAAAATCAGTTCGTATCTTTGAAAGTGTGGCTATTTTTCTGGCTGGGATGAGGCTAGGCATCTGCTGTGAAGGTTGCTGTTGTACCCCAGAGACTTGTTCCTTTTGCTACCTAAGCAAAATCTAGGGAAATGGTGAAAGCAACTGAATAAGAGAAAGTAGTCAGAATGTTCTTTCATTGGGAAAAGATGAAATGATGAGTTGGGAAAATGATGCATTGAGAAAAAGGCTGGAAATTAGTTACAGTAAGTAGTAACATCCGGCACAGAACTTCAGTTTTGCATTTTTGTCTTTCATTAGTGCCTGCTGAAGAAGAGGATTTGAAGCTGTCTGACTACACTACTTCGAAAACTTAAATTACTGCGTTGTCATAGCTCACAGTGAAAGGGGAAATGAAGGCTTATTTTGCATATTCCCAATATTTCTGAATTGTCAACTTGATTGCCAGCATATACCACCCCTGAAAGAAAACATCTGTGGCTGGAGTCAGTAGACCTTTAACTTAATTTGAAAGCACTTTCTCAAATGTGAAATTACTGGCCTAGACTCTAGGAAAGAAACCTTTTTCCACAGCTAACTGCATAGTCTACATATTTTGGTTTGGACACTCATTCTCAAGAGTGGGAAGATGATTTAATTTTATTACTGGATTAATTACTTCTTATACAACCAGTTTCAGTATATACATTTAAAAAGATAAACACTTCAAAATTCAGAAAAAAAATAGGCTATTAAGGAAGTAAATATTGAGTACATATTCCTAGATGGACCACTCCTGTTCTCATTCATATTGAGGGTATATAAATTCATCTGATTAACAAGATTCAGCTTTTAAAAAATAAAATTAGTTTGTGTTTTGACTTTTTCTAACTTCAGCTTCAAGGTATTGGAACTCTGCCTTTGCTAGAAGTTAAGAAAGATAGCTTGAATAAGAAGGGTATTTTGCTTGTTTATTACTTTCTGTCAAGTTTGCTTTCATTTCAAATGTTTTCATAATAGCTTAGTTCTTTTTAATGTTTAAGTATTCAATGACTTGTCCTATGGAAGGAAATGGGATTGCTGCTGTTAATGACATTAGAAGAGTTCACTATCTTCCACAAATACTTGAGCAAGGAAACAGCTGAGGTGGAAGGATAATCTTCATAGAAGCAGACTTCTAACTGTAAGCAAGCAAAAACTGGGTTTGGAACCATGACAATTTTTGCATGCTGGAAATTGTTGAGTTCTGTCACAGGTGTCCCTACAGTTTAACTTTGGAATGAGTTCTTCTAATGATCATGTATTTGTTGATATAGCAAATTAATGATCACATCTGAGTTATGGACAATGGAATTTAAAATTTCAGTGGAACATCAAGTTGGCAAGTAACTTGTCTGCTAACATGTTTATTTTCCATGTTTCTTTTTTTGTTTTAGACCAAAAAGTACTTACTGTTCATGTTCCATAACTAAATTTACCAGTTACCACTAAGCCTTTAAAATCCAAAGTAGGTGCCGATGTATTCGGTGTGATATATTAGTTAAAATTACAGCAAATTTTGAGTTGCTACAATTTATATAGACGGGGCCCGAATCAAAATCTTGGATCTAATACACACCGAGCTTGAGGAGGATTTGGATTCAGATCTAAACTCTGTGGTTTGGGTTTTTCTTTAATCACATGGTGTTACAAACATCTATTTCATGTTTCTAAACTGTTCCAGCTGTGCAGAGTATTTCCTTGAGCACACTGGACTTACTTTTACACAGATGTAAATCAGAAGTAACTTTGCTAAAGTCAGTGCAACTGGTACCATTGCATGATGCGTAAGTAAAGGTCTTTGCTGTCTCTATGATGTCTCTCTATGCTAACAATACAGAAATTACATGTATTCATTGCATCCACTTTGGAAAGAAACTGTCTTCAAGTCTTTGCATGTACAAGAACAGGATGCAGGTGTGTTAGAAAACACAGAATTATAAATGAGTTGGAATGGCTGCTCTGTACAATGGCCACTTGACACTTTTCTTAAGGTAGTGCTCAGTGCCATTGCTGCATCCTCCTTCCTGCCTTTCTCCTGCCTCACTGGTTTCCTTCAGACTCTGCTGCAACCAGTGAATTCTCTTCACACATTTTGTAGCCATGTCCTGTTGCACCCTGCCAGTTCGCTGGATTTGCCATTGTGCTGTTTGCTTCTCACCTTTAAGGCTATCACTCATCAGCTCTTAGGAACCAACATTATGCAGTATTTGAGGTAAAGAGATTATAAGACCTGGATCAAGTGTTGATTTCCACTCCAGCTTTCCCTATTGAATTACATAAAGGTTTCAACTGAACTTGAGCTATAAAGAAACCCAAGCCTTTCTCTGTCCTTTTGGACAGAGCTTGTAAAAGTTCTGTGTTTTTGTGTTTGTCATTCTCCATCCCTCCATCTTCATTATTCTTGCATGCATATCCAGTTTCGGATTAAACTGTGGCTGTTCTTGTGGTATTTCTTGTCCTGGCCAGAAACAGGAACTCTGGGAAGCATTGCTGCAAAACCCTCTTGTTGAGTGTTCCTGTGTAGTTTTTCAGGCTTGCTCAATCTAATCTTTGTTTTTAGATCCTCAGTGGATGAAAATAAATTACCCTTCCTTTACCTGTAGCTTTATTTGGATGCAATTGCTATTCTTCTGTTTCATCAACGGAGGGGACTTATCTGTACTAATGAAAGTGATCTGACTTGCACCATATTATGCCAGCAATGAGAAACTGCCTTACTGATTTGTGTTTTCCAAGGATGATACGTGGTCTCTCCACAGCTGCTATTCCCCTGGAGGAAGATTGTCAGACTTCTCATTGGGGGTTGTTCATTCTTGCCTCTTCCAGCCAAGAACAATATAAACCAGGGTCAGTCAAGGGGAAGATCCATGCAGTTACCAGTTGAGTAATGCTTAGCATGAAAACATAATCCACTAAGGGAGCGCGAGAGAAAACAGTGAGTCCCACAAGAGCTCACGTTGAATATTCTATCAGATAGAAGAAACTGGTACTTCAAGTGGCTCTGAACACGTAATAAAATAGAGTGCAAAGAGATGATTAGATCTACAAGCTCTTCTTAAAGGAAATACTAAGTCTTCGCTAAGGAACATAAAAATCCTGATACTTTCTTTTAAGCTGCCATTCAAGTTTGTAACTTTGAGGCAGGAAAGGATTAACAATCATAAACTGGTTCCACTTGAGCAAAGCAGTGTTTCAAAGATTGCAAGCAGTGTGAATCCCGGAAGGAACAGCAGAGATTTTCTTTTTGTGAACAAAAATACATGACCAAGTAAACTGTTATGAGAACTCAGGTGAATATTGTAAGAGATCAGTTTTTCTTTCAGTATCTTACGAGCAGCTTAAGCAGGTAACATAGAAAAAACAAGTCTTGTTTTAGCACTAGGTTTTCATTCAGAATACATCACGTATTAATCAGGAGTGTATTGGCACCACAATATGAGAAAGATATAAAGATGTCAGAAAGCATCTGAAGGAGGACTACAAAAATGTTGAAGGGTCTGGAGGGAAGACACAGGAGGAGCAGCTTGGTCACTTGGTCTGTTCAGCCTGGAGGAGACTGAGGGGAGACCTCACTGCAGTTACAACTTCCTCGTGAGGGGAAGAGGAGGGCAGGCACTGATCTCTTCACTCTTGTGGGCCAGTGACAGGACCCGAGGGAATGGTCTGAAGCTGTGTCATAGAGATTTAGGTTGGATATTAGAAACGTTTTCACCCAGAGGGTGTTGGGGCACTGAAACAGGCTCCCCAGGGAGGTGGTCACAGCGTTGACTCTGAAAGTTCAAAAAGCATTTGAACAGCACTCTTAGGTACATGGTGTGACTCTCGAAGTAGTCCTGTGAAGGGCCAGGAGTTGGACTCAATGATCCTTGTGAGTCTCCTCCAACTCAGGAAATTCTAGAATTTTATGATATTCAAGCTGATAACCTGTTTAAGCTGTGCAAGAACACAACTTCATATAAAAAGTGTTCAGCTTGCATATTACGTGTAAACAAAACAATAGAACTGGGGAAAACTCAAAGATAAACGTCAGCCTACATGGTGACTGGGGAAACTTGTAGATCCCCAAAACTTGAAAGATAGACACCTTTAGAGTTAGGTAAGGGTGTATGTTCTCTCACATTGACAGCTAAGGCTTAGTCAAGGCTTAAAGGTTTAAATTAGACTCTTCATTGCTCAGAATCAAGTTTCCCCCAGATTTAGCACTTGCTCTCTCTCCACTGGAATTTTATATATGCTTAGCAGTAGATAGATAACTTTTGGACTCCATCTCCTTTCTATTGTCTGCACCAGGTCACCCGCTCCTTTATCTGGAGTTCAAGATTCAGTTTAAAACCTGACATTTGTCTGTAGCACTTCTGCGGGAATTATACAAAATATAATAAATATAGACTATATGTAGTCTTAAAATACACTGGTTGAATTTATTCATACAATTTTTCTCTATTTTAAATAGTTTTATGTCACTTCCAGTGCTTGTTTTTGTGTTTTCAGGATGTAAGATTCCTGTGGCCAAAGAACAAGGTCTTAACTGGTATCTTATGCAGGGTTATGTCAGCTATGCGGAAAGATATTGGAATATCTCTTGATTGACATGATTTTTAGACTTAGAAATGGGAAAAAGAAAGAAGAATGTTTAGTGATAGGCATCAACAACTTAAGAAGCTGTGTATGCAACACATCTACCATATCAAAAAAATACTGTATTTGTCTATTGGTTTTTTTATGTGTTCTTGCACATGAAAACGTGTCACCTCTATCTGGATAAGAGTGCTTTTTGGATAAGATATGCTTTTGGACTAGGGAGAAAAGAGTTTTATAAGTGGAGTGTGCTATGGCCCTTTGTATTTGCCTTTTCTAAAGGTTGCAAGAAGCAGAGCTTTGACTGGACTGACCTAAGCAATAAGAGTGAGCTGTTCTTTATCATATTAATTGCAGTTGACTCATGTCACTTCACCTCCCAAAACCAATGATGGTTGGTTGAGATTATATCCAAACTGGTCATAAGTTACCAATGAATCAGTAGGAGAATATTTTGGGCTGGTATACAAAAACATTTCTTGCTCCATATTTAGTTAGCTTGGATCCTCTTGTGGTTCAACAATATTTTACAGAAACAAAACATTTTCAGCTTCAAGCAGAGTCCAGGTTCTTTAATAAAACTCTTAGTGCAAGGAGGGAAAGAGTTTAGCCAATTTGCAGTTTCATTCTTCTAAGGGCAGCCAGCAGGCATAAATCTTACCTACTCTGTGTTCAAGACTTCTTGCTGTCATTTATTTTGATTACTTGGAATCTGTTGTGATATTAAAAGCATGGTGTGTAGCAGATAAATTATGATATCAGCTTCTTGTCATGCTAATCCTCTCTGCGTTTCCAACTGTGAGAAGAAAAGATTGAGGTGTTTGAGTATGGAAACCATGTTGAGGAACACGCTCTTCTTGGTCAGTGTTTCTTATTTTTCTCAGATCAATTTGTAATTTGGTTGAAATATTGCTGTGAAGAAGCACTGAGGTATAGCTTTTAAACAAATTAGTGGTAAGAAAAACTGTTTAGAAAAACCTTGAGAAATATGCCTCTGCCTTAACAGAGTCTGTTTGTTATAGAAACATTAATGTATCATATCTATCCTGTTTTGATGGATATATTAACAATGCTGTCATTGTTTCTCTATGTCTGACAGCTATATAAAGAAGTATCTGGAAACTGAGGTGCTCCTAAAAGCTAAAAACCACATAACTAAATAAAACACTATGCTTAGCTGACATATAAAATACAAGTAATTAATGCTTAACCGTAAATAAGCCCCAGAGAACTAAAGCAAAAGTCAAGTGTGTGGCCATGTATAGAGCCTGATCTTGTGGCTTTGGCACTTGTTTAATGTTTTGCTCTTACTGTATTTTTTATTTGTGGTTTATGAAATGCTTTACAAAGACAAGTAATGATAGTCTGATTTTTGTTGGGGGAGGTCTAAAGAAGCACTAAGATAAAATGTCTTGTCTGTGATTTAGTCACTTCATTGTGGGTAGAAAGAGTAGAAATATTGCCTTAATTTTGAAAGAGACATGGTTATTTTGAGAAGAAAAATTGCAGTTATATATCTTTTACAAACTAAATTATTGTTGCTCTCCTACTCTTTTAGGCTCAGAAGTGGAGAACTCTGTAAGACCTTAAATTCAGGTCTTGCCCTGAAAGAACTAAAAAATCCGATCAGTACCACACTGTTCAGAACTTGAGAGAACTAATAGTGTGCAGAATCCAAACAGATCAGCCTGTGTTTTTTCCTGGGAACACCATCCAAGATTGCATTAAAAATGACATTTAGTGAAGGGCTGTTTGTTTTTTTTTTTTTTAATTGAAACAAAAGTCATAAAATAGTTTACAAAATATTCTCAAATGTTTTTAGCAAGAAAATCCATGACCTGGTTTTGAAGGACTCATACTGTTCGTCTTGCCATGTCCTTGGTTTGTTAGTGAACCAGGCTTATTTCAGCCATGACTAAATCTTACGTAGGAAAGGCCATTTGGAAGGATGACACATGTGGTTAAAAAACAGGAAGGAGTTTCTGGAGTCCTGTATTTAATTCCCAGCATTGCCACAGAATTCCTCTTTGACTTTGAACAAGTCACCACATCTCTGTGACTAAATTAACTGTCTGTAAACTGATGCTAGCAGAAATTTTCTCCTTTAATGGCAAGTTGTGGGGAGAATGTATATTTGGGTATCAGCAGCAGCTGCAGAGGACTTAGATTTTTAGCTTTCTAAAACGTGACTCCAAGAGAATTATTTAAAGGTGTAGCCATTTTCTGTGGGTTGTTTTGAAAATGGAAAAATGCCACAAAGTATTTGGAGTTGTTTGCATCAGCAATCTGTGGTACTTTGGCACCTCTTCATATCCAACAGATTAATAGCAGAACATACTTTTCTACCTGTGAACCTGGGTCCAAGACAGTGATAATGACAGATGTGTCAGTCTGTCCCTGTGGCAGATGCGTCCGTCAGCTGGTGATGCTGCTCTGAGAAAGCTGTGGGTAGAGCTGTGGTGTAGATTGCAGAGGTGACAGACCTCAGGGAACTTTAATTAAAAGAGAGGCCTGTCCCTCAGGTGCTGTAGGAGGTGGCTAGGGATGCAAGTTTAGTGTGTGGCATCCAGCAGGTCAAGTGACAGAATGTGCAGCTGACAGAAGGATAATTCAGGTATCAAAGGCAGTATGTTCTAGATATGGGACAAATTTTATGCCCCCAGGCCTACATATTAAAGAGAAGGCCTCTCCAGTAGTAAATATGGACATGCTGAATTTACATGAAACATTTGCTGTCCTATTTTCCAAGCAGTTAAACAGTGATTTACATTTACCTGAAAATACCCGTGTTCATCTAGTCCAACCCATATTCATGGCTGAATATATTTTCACTGCCATTTGTCATTTTTATCCAGATTACTTTAAATGTTGTTAAGTGCTGTCCACAGAGAGCATCAGTCACCTGTGGTGGGCAGCTTGTAATCCTCCTTAAGTGGTTGGCCAAGCTCTCCCTACTGAGAATGGTGTCAAATGAGAAATTGTTGCCTTTTCCTCAGGCAACAACAGAAAGGGAGGTAAGAATGCCTCAGCGTCTGCTGTGGAATATGCTCTTTTTTTCCTCTGTGAGACAGGTGACAGGGAAAAACATTAAGTTTTTTACAAATGATATCACTATTTCTTTTCTTTCTCCCATGTCAGTGAGATATGGTCAAAACTAGTCAACTGACTGCTGGCTTTTCAGGCCACTACATGCAACAGAGAAACAAAGCTGTGGCTGAGGCTGCTCTGCTTGACCTCACAAGTACTAAAAGACAAAATAAGATTTGTGAAAGCCAGAGTCCACCTACCAAGGAAGGCAAAACTTGTAACATTGGGAGGAAGAGGATGTGGAATTGGTATGATGGGTCTGTCTGTTAGAAGGGGATGGGCTCTCTTAAATATCCTTCCAAATGCTATAATCTGTACAAAACCATATCAGGGAGCCATTTTCCACAGTGTAAAAGGAAAATATTTCATAGGTGCCACCTCTGCCTGTATTTTGTTGGTCAGTGCCACTGCATATAAAAAGTATCTGTAACATGGGGTAATTATAGGCTTCCAACAAAAATAATCTGAGATGAAAAGATTCTCTGATTTTTCAAGTATGACTAGAAACCACCAATATAAAATATTGCATCAGAAACTTCAGACTGCAGAAATCTTCACTCTTGAGCTGTAAAAATATGATTTTATATAAGCTCTTGGTAAGAGCTGGAACTTGCTGGGCCTTAATTCTTTAACTTATTGGGGTGGGAGAAAATATGATTAAAATGAAATACCTGTTCTTTAGAGGTCTGGGATTCTTTATCTTTTGTATTTTCAAAGTACTTACAAGCATTTTCTTATCACAAGTACAGAGTGTCAAGGCTTTCTCAAGTGTGCAAAAATTAATTCTGATTGCATACCATTAAAAAACCCTGAAACTCTAAAAAATCTTAGACGTGGGTGATTTTTGTTAAAAAGGGGTCTCAGTAAATAGTTATATTCTTACTCAGTGTGTTCTCAGATCCACTATGTTTAAAACCAGCATTTTTATTTTTACCTCTGAAGTGCAGTAGTCTCTTCTGTTGTTGATTCTTCATCTACTATACAGTATGTGTGACTGTCATTACAGCCTTTTTGGTGATTTTTTTGGTACTGAACCAAATGTTGGCAGGCATTTGCTCACTGAACTCAAATGGAAGCTCTTCAAATTCTCCTCCATTTGGTTTTTCATTTGTAAGAATTGCTTTTACTATCAAGAAATCACACATATTTGGGTCCGCGGTGAAAAGGGAGTAATGGGTTGTCCTGCTGATGTGATAATTGAGCATCCCTAGGATTACTGGGTGATCTTTTAAGACAAATTTTAAAGCTACCAGCCAACTGGTGTGTAGAAGGCAAAGAACTGCAAGGAAAAGTTCTGACAAAGAAAGCAGAGGCTGCTTAAAATGTGAAACAGAACTTGGAAAAATTCTTTTACGTCTGGTTTGGATCATGGTTTGTTGACCCCTTTCATCCACTGCTAGATGCACACAAAATTTTGTCTTTCATATTTAGGGGTTTTTCTTTTGAAAAAGTCCTCATAATAATTAGAAATAAATGGCTTCTGAATGACTTTTTTCCTTGGAAAACAATGGTTTAAATTAAAGGAAAAATGTTTTTGCCCAACATACAAACAAACATACAAGAGTTCCATAAAACCCAAAACTTGAGAGGAAATAGAACTGCCAGTGGTTTGAGAAAACTGCTTACACGTTCTTGTGTCTCTGTGGAAAGTGTTGTTTTTTGGTTTGTTTTTTTTTTCATTAGACTGGCTTGTTAAACCCTTGTATATTCTAAATGTGTACTATTAAACCCTTTGCTTTTAGCATGAGTCTTCTTCTTAAAGATGACAGTATTTAAACCTAGCAACATGTTATTTTAAGATCAACAGTTTAGCAAGAGCAAAATCTGCCTCCCAGACTCAGCTGCCTGCCTTCTTTCCCAAATACTTTGTTCTGAAGGAGCTGATGGCAGTGATAAATGTAAGAGAGTTAGAGCTCCGCAGTTATTGTCAGCAAGTTAGCTTTATGGCTTGGGGATTAGACCTTTGATGTCTTATCGAGTTTCTGCCCTGCGTGAATCAGTTGCTTACTTGATTTAAATTATAAAAAGAAATGCTCTGTTGTGATATTGTCTCATACTGTGTCTTCGTCATTTGAGATGCCTCTGTGTTCTTTAGTTCCCCAGGAAGAGAAGGCAACCAGCCATATGGAGAGTGGCCAGTTGCCTGCCGATCGTGATAGGCACTAAATAGAGTTGCATAGAAATTCAGATATAGAAAAGCCCTGTTTAGCTGAGCCTTTCTGTCCCCCACAAAGGGAGATTGTTCCCTACAAGTCTGTAAAGCAACATCCAGCACTGTTTCACTTTAGCTTTTGAGGGGGTCCCTCTATTCCTTTAATAAACAATTTCCTTTTCACAGAGGTAAGTGCTTCTTATGAAGTTTTCTTTTTTGACATCCCTCAGTGTAATTGCAGCTGGACTGCTGCTTCAGCATATGGTGAGGGGGGCAGCAAAGGTGAACTGAAAAGGAAGGCCCCCTTTCATGATTCCAGGAATAACGATACCTTACACTGGAGACGACCATCTAGAAGCTCATTTTCAGGGTTTTGCATGTCCTGTGTGCTGGAGATTTTTTGCATTTGTGACAGAAGTTTAACCTAATGCTTCTTCTTTTGAGTTGTAGGTCATTGCCTATAGTTTTATTGTTTTAGGCTACCTCAGACCCTTTAAAAGGTGTGTACTGATATTCCTTAATCCTAAAATAAACCTCTCAAATATGTAAATGTTGATATGACTTAGATTTTATTTGCATTTTAAAATAGCTGTTCAATATTTTGGAAGCTAAAGTATTTTTCAAATGAGCGGCCTTTAAACAACACTAAGAAGTAAAACTTGTCTATTTTCCCAAGTTGTTGCTGAGGTTATGAAAGATACCAGTCTAACAGATTAGCTGTGTCTCAGGAAACTGGCCAACAGGATGGCTGTGCTAGCCCACTTGTATTCTGAAAGCTAGGTCAGTACTTATGAAAAGCTTAAGTAAACCAGAGGATAATTCAATACATAGACAATGCATCCCACTGTTTCTCTGTTTATTTTCTCCCTGTGTGACTTCTGGCAGCTGAGAAGAAACACTATAAATGACAGCGACCCGCCAAAGAAAAGATTATGAATAACAATACCACAAGAATGAAGGGCATGAATTTACCACTGACTTGGGACAGATGCAGAGCAGTGGACACATGACACAGCCACCAACTAGTGGATTGTCGTAGTTGCAGAACAGAATGTCTTCAGATTAAAAACCCTTTCAATTTGAGTTTCAGCTTAAATTTATGCTACTTTGTCCTATCTCTGGTTACCAAAGGTCTTTATATAGGTAGGCTTTTGACTCTGTTGCACCAGTATACTTTGCTGCTAATACTCTGAAACCGAGAGAACTGATGCCACTGGACACTGACAAAATAAAAAGGCTGAGCTCTCTCTAACAGTTGTGAATACATGGAGATGGTACCAACGTGTTTTCAGTGCCGTACAAGTCTGCCATGCTTTCTATCCCAATCTAGCATTCATTTTTCAGACAATGCATAAGTTTCAATACTGTTTAACTTTTTGCATGTTGCAAAATGAAAAAAAAAAATCATCTGTTTATGTTAAACTGAAGTTAAAAATAACTACAATACAAACCACAGGAAGATATTTCTTACCTCTGAAAAGTCAGGTAACCTGTTTTTTTGGAAGAAAAGAAAAAGTTGCAGATTATTTGCCCTTGCTGAGGTGCACCTTTATTACTCCTGAAAATCTGCAGTATTAAATGTATTGGCTGTTTTCTTCTAAAATGAATACACTAGGATCAGTTTGCAAAAACAGGTGGTTTCATGAAATATGAAGGAGTCCTCATCTTGGAAATAAATGGATGTAGTCAGAGAAAGTGTGTTTTAGGGTCACTTATAGTATTTATCATGTCTTGAAAATAAAGACCATTATTTTATTTTTAGTTGTATGGGGTCAGTGCCAAAATAATTTTCATATATTTTTTCTGATGCTCAGATTTTGCAGCTGCTGGTGTGACTCATTTGAAGTGGGTGCTTTGTGCTTGAAACGACTGTACTATAGAAGCATTCAAATGAATCAGGGAAAGGTCCTTCTGAAAGTGTGATTCACCAGGGCTGAGTGCTACTCAAAAGGAGCCCAAGCCTGCTCCTGTTGGTGTCTGTATATTTACATTAGTAGGGATGGAGTCAGATCCTAGAATTAAGCTAGTGAAGAGAACAGCCCTTCCAGAAGTATGGTTTCACTATCTTTAAGTTTCTTTTTAAGACAAAAGGATGAAAAAAGAGTAGACTTGGACTCCTTGTTGTAGTGTTTTCTGACATTCATGTGTCCATCCTTTCTTGAAAGCAAGAAAGAATGTATGTCTCAGTTTGCTGCAGTTTTAGCCTAGTCCTTCCTAGTTTACATGGTTGCACAACTGAGATGTTTTGCCTTTTTTAGTAATTTGTGAAGCAGCAGTAAAAAGAAATGATGGATGTGCTGACATTCACCCCCCCACCTCTACATCAATACAGCAAAGCAGAGGTCACTTTAAAAAAAACACCTGTTAAAGCAATAAACATTTAAAAAATAACATGCCAAAGCAAAACATATCAATCAAAGCACAACCCTGTTTAATAATTTTCTGTACTGGTCGTAACAAGAGGAGACTGTAGCTTTGGCAGTGAGGCTCCAAAAGCTCTGCTGCACTCCAGGCACTGAGGGAGTAAAGCACAACAGTGTTCTAATTGATAGGTAGGTAACTTGGAACTGACTTTGAGTACTAATCCTGGGTGATTAAAAAAAGAAAATAAAACAACAAACACCACCACAACACAAAAAACAAAACCTAACAAACCCAAATCCCAACTTCCCACTCAGTGAAATTGCATACTCTAGTTGTTTATTTCAATCATCCTGGCTAAATTTTATAGGGAAAGAGGCTACACATAAGTTACATATGAGGAGTTTCATGAAATATAATGAAGCAAAGGTAGTGGTGGTGGCGGGTGTCTGTGTGCAAAGGTTTAACACTGTCCTTTTCAATAAAACGGTGTCTCAGCAAGTATTAGAGACAGTTCTGCCTCCTGAGTGCCCCTGCAAATGCACAGCCTACTGGAGACCTTTGATAAAGTTATTTTTGAAACCTAGAGCCCACCTCTGTTTCAACTGTCTGAAACCTGGGACTTGTAAGTTGTTCCCCTTTGTTTTTCTTTGACACTATGGGATAGGTTATTCTCATAGGACTTGAAACAGTTACAGGAGAGCTTGTTTATCAGACTCTCCAGCTCATAAGGGAGAAAGGATGTTTTTAGGACATGATCTGTCTTTTTCCAGGCAGGTGAATCTTATCCCAAAACTGCCAATTTCTGGTTTTTGTAGTCTACACTATTAGTTCCATACCATGACACCATGATCATGTCTTGCTGTCCTGGAGAGTGCTGCACTCTTGTGGCTGGGTCAGTAATTTTTTCTGTAAACAGGGATAATGAACTCTTAAAGAGCAAATGTTCATTTTTTTTTTCTCAAGTTTGAGATAAGTTCATTGAAATCGGTAATCTACTCACTTGTCTGGTAGATTCTGATGCACACCAAGAACCCTTAGCATTGAGCAGAGACAGAAATGTTTTGATGAGGTTCTTTGTTTAAGTGCAAATGGCCTTGCCCACTGTAATAGCAAGCACAGGCATATTCTGGCATATCTGATTAGTCTCAGAATTGCAGAATGGGTCAGGTTGGAAGGGACCATAGTGGGTCATCTCGTTCATCCTTGATGTTCAAGCAGGGTTCTCCTAGAACACACTGCACAGGATTGCACCCAGATGCTTTTCAAATATCCCCAATGAAGGAGACTCTACAACCTCTCTGGACAATCTGTTCCAGTGCTCAGTCACCGACACAGTGAAATTCTTCCATATGTTCAGAGCTTTCTGTTCATCACTTTCTGTCCATTTCTTCTTGTCCAATTTCTTGGCACTGCACAGAAGAGCCTGGATCCATCCTCTTGATACTCACCTTTAGGCATTTATACACATTAATGAGGTCTCCTCTCAGTCATTTTTTCTTAAGGCTGCACAGGCCCAGTGTGTGATGGCTTCTGTGTAAATTCCTCCATGCAAGCTTAACCTTAATGGTGGTGTCCTGTATGGTTGTAAAGGAAAGGAGGTTTCAATTTCAGGTACACAGCTTTGGGTTTTTCATGGAACAGTCATTAAGGACTGTTTTACTTCAGTGGAACAGCAAAAGATGATCAAATCTGTTGAAGATTTGTTGAATAAAGCAGTTTTACAGAGCGGGTATTTTGAAGGTGTCTTCTGGTACTATCCTAAATAACAAGGATAAGGGGAACTTAAGTTTTCCATCCCTTTCAGTTCTAGGGCTGAATGCTTTCCCATGACATTGGGATGAGAATAGAGTTTGTTCTGTAAATATACTTCAGAATCATAGAATATGAGCTGGAAGGGACCCATGAGGATCACCTTCTGCTTCATTCCTTGGGAGAAGAGTGAAGAAATAAACATTGAAATAATTAGTGATGTTTGCAATGAAGCAGATTAATTGAGACAGACTACCTGATTGGAATGCTCTCTAAGGCAGAGTGTAATGTGGATATTTAAACATCATTGCCTTTTTCTGAAATGCACATGGGAATATGACTTTACAGATTATAACTTGCATATGTGGATATATACCCCACATACATATATGCAGACACACATGCATGAACACACACACACACATTATTATTGTCTAACTCATTTTTCCATTGTAGACATGCCCAGAGGGAACAAAATATTCCTAGCTTGGAGATTTCTGCATCTGCTTGTCAGGCAGCTATCAGACAGAAACAGCATGACTACATAAATCACTGTAAATCTGCACATTTTTCACTGGCACAAAGCTCTCAGCACAGAGCCACTCTAGAGTGCATTGCTTCATAGTTTGTTTGCGGACCTCCCATGTCAGCAACAGGGAAGTCAGACCATTCTATTCAACATCTCACAGTAACCAGACGCAGACTAAAGAAATTGCCTTTCGAAGCTGTACTCTGCAGTAGGCTTCTCCAGGGAAATCAGTGATGTCTAGCATACATCTTCTCTCTTCTGCTTGTTTTTCAGGCCCTTTTGGCCTTCAGCCCTCCAAGATGAGGTGTTAGTCTTCTGTTCAACAAGCAATCTTTAACTGTATTTTAGATTCTGAAAGTAGTTTTCACTTGGTCAAAGGGAAAGTCTGTATATCAGTTATAAGAGGGTCCTCCCCCAAAATAAATAAAAACCTATTGTGACTGTGCTTAAATACCTAGTGTCAGTGAAGGTCCAGTCAAAACTGAAGGAATCTGTAAATGGGAGAATCTGTAAATTGGTTAAAAACCTCTGATGAACTATCCAAATCCATGGAATTGAATGTCTGTCTTTTTTGTCCACAAACTCCAAAGTGGTGTTACAGAAAAGGATGGAGGTTTCTATCCACACACAGAAAAAGTGGTTTCTTGGTCTTCAGCTTTAGTAAGAAAAGTTATATTAGGGCAAATTAAAAATAAGTTTAGCATAGTTATGAGTTATGCTTTACATGCAGCCTGTTTGTATTAGAGAGGTCTCTGCAGGACTGCAAGTATTAGAGACAAGCTGGCCCATATTAAAAAAAAAAAAAAAGAAGGGAAAACTGCCCTGCCTTGCTCAGATTAATCAAACAGTGGCATCAAATCAATGACAAAATCCACAGCTGTGCACTATATTATGAAATATAAAGTAGAGCATTTCCTATTACTGTTTAAGAGGCTTTGAGACAGACTCAATAACTAGTCTTTATGCCTCAGCCTGAGTACATCTGTTGTCAGCTTTCCTTCCAATGCAGAGAGATGTGGGTGCTCCCCATGGCCAGACTGTAACCCTGGTCTTGACTCTTCTGCTTTCTTGGGCTGGCAGTTAGGCTTGAAGGTGTATCCAGTTGTTGGCTCTCTAGCCAAGCACCATTTTTCTCGCCTTATACTCTGTCATCTGCTTAGGAGCAAGGAGAGTTTCTCTGAGCTACAGAGGGTGGGGTCACACATTTGAGCACCAGAAATGCAAAGGTGTGCATGTGACTCAGTTTTCTCTGAAGACCTTTTCTGCCCTTGCGATGGTGTAGCTGCGGGATGAAGACCAGAGGGAATGACACTGAATCCCTGCATAAGAGTGAACAATGTGAGGTAAAGATGTGTGTAACACCATTGCAGTGAGCAAGATTATATATACATGCTATTTTGATAAATAGCTTAATAGCACAGTCAGAAAGCCGTCAATTTCCTACTCTTAAGGTACTGGAAAAACTTTCTCATTGACTGCAACACATTGCTTGTGGTTGAAGAAATAAGCATTATTTCATAAAGCGGAAAGATAAATCAGAGCAGAAAACAGAGCAGAGAAATATTTTCTTCCAGTTTAAGCAATGTTTCATGTATCTACTGCTTCATACTCTGAACTTCAGTAGCAGAGAGATGAAAGATCACTGGGACCATCAGTGGTATATTTCATCCAGTGTTAAGATTCTTTGAAGCATGAGACAGTCAAGGAAAACACTGGAATTCCATGATGCCAGAAATATATGACAGTAAATAATACTTCAGACGTGCTCATACCTGTCAAGTGGGTATACTATCTAGTGACTTTAGTGATTAGGTTTTATTAATGAGGTAAACCTAAAATCAAACATTTTTCTGCTATAGCCCCATTATCATTCTTTCTTCTCAGAAATACTGCATGGGAATTTAAAGCAATGCCTAGTATAGAATAGTAAGCCCCTTGGAAGCTGGCTGTTGTCAAGTATAGTGCTTTGGAAAGGCTGAAATAAATGATGCTGAAATGTAAAGGAGAAGTTACAGCGATTCCAGTTGAGTTGTGCCTCTTGATCTGTGGAACAGTTTTTAGTTGAAACCAATTTTTTGAAACATGACTAGGCTGGTTTCTGCCTCATTAGGGCAAGAACACCTCTCTGGTAAAAGTGTTTTGCTTTTTAATGGGATTTAACCATAATTGTCCACTTTCTGCTGGTTGTTCAAAATAATTCTGTCTCAGGTTGGTTAACTGTTGTTGGCCTAATTTCAGTCATTAACAACATTCAACAGAAATGTTGCTTTTTAAGCTTGTCTTTCTGTGAATCACCTGTTTGTACAATAACACATTTGTTTGTTAAATGAATTCAAAGACAGAAATAGATGAACCAATACTGAGAGTGAGTCACTTTCTGGTCCATATTAAACCCTTTTTCTCTCTGCCTAAACTGTCCTATTTTAATCAAAAGGTCTATTTTCACAGGAAAGTAGGGCTCTAAGATGTGCACCAGTATGATCCCAGCTTTTCTGTCGCTGACTGTGCTTGTTTCTCTTTGAACAAGCAGGAAATCTTACGAGAAATTCCATAGCCCTTTCTTGTTTCAGCATTAGTTTTTGATGTGTTTATCAATTCCTTTGGCTATGTGAGCGGGAAATATTGACTTTTACCATCTTATACTGCTGTAGTAAAGATGAAGTATTTCCCAAATGTCAATCATATACTTTCTGTATTTTTTTTTAAGTACATTTGCTAGTCTCTCTTTCATGCTGTCTTTCCTTAAAATTGCTTGCCTTTTTGTCCTTCCTGCTCTTAAATCCCTCAGTTACACTAGGTTGGTCGGAATTGTTTAAATGTACAACCCAAATTCTCCACTGAGGTTTGGCTAACCAATAAGCTATTCAAGTGGTTTTGTCTCTCGGGTATGTCTTCATCCTCTGCTTTTCCAGGTTGCTTGAATATTCTTGAACCCTTAATTTGCCCTAATCTCCTCTAAGGCTTTGAAATAATAAAATACTTAAATAAAACTCTTTGGATAAATGCCTTTTAAAATACAGCTTTATCGGTGAACTATCATGCTCTCAAGGGAGTGGATTTTGTTCCTCAGACAGTTAAGGGGATTTTCTGTCCGCAGTGTTACTGTCAGACATACCCATCTAAACTCCTGCAACAGTTCAAAACAGAACAAATGAGGAAACTGGGGAAAAAAATGGTACATGGGCTAGATTGCTGCTCTGTGAGGTTTTCTTCTGGTGCCTGGGTTCAGTCCCCTGATCTGCTGCATGATTTTCTGTGGGTCCCAAAGCCTTCCTTTGCTTTTGAAAACTAATTCTCTGCTCAACAGGGATGTTGCTGAGGATAAATTAAGGGTGGCAAAGTGCCTAGCCATTACAGAGGGGTAGTCTTCTACACACAGAAAGGCTGTATTCCTTACTTCACAAAATAGAAAGAGGAAGATCACTTGACTTGCCATCACCAAATCCACAGGGGACATTGGAGGCAAAGCAGAGGACTGGATCTTATTTATTTATTTATTTATTTACCGAGGCCCCATGTGGTCCATTTTTCATTGAGAAATCCTTTTCATAGTCCTAGATAGGCCTAATCTCAGAGTCCTGCAGATGTCTTCCAGGCAAGAAAGGGAAGTTTGGACAACCTCACAGGGCTTCCACAGTGCAGTTCATCAGGGTACCCAGCAAGTCCTGGAGACCAACATGGTTGTTCAGAATAATGGATGCCTGTCTTCACTGTTACTCATTGTGCAGGTAAAGGAAGATGACTTCAGTTTTTCTTCCTCCCCACTCAGCTCACCTAATTATTAGTTTCTCTCAGCAAGAAGGATCTGCAAAATAACACTGAAATGAGGAGCAAGGAACATCTGTCCTCCACTTCTGGAAATACGTAGCTAGATTCCTTGGAGAAAGATTTGGGGTTTGTGTGTAATTTGTGAGTAATTTGCTTCTGAAGGTAATTATTCCTAAAAGTGAAAAATTGCTCAAAAACCTTGAAAAAAGGAAGCTTTTCTTTTTATGCTAATGTGCCACTAAAATATAAAAATTTTGGTACAACTCCAACCATAGAACTATTATTTTAAAGTGATACCTTTGAGATAATCTCTCTATTTTCATGCAGACTCTCAAGAAAGACATCTGTATTTCCTCATGTTAAATGATAGGAAATGAAAATAGACCACAGTTTTAAGTATGAAGATTATGAAGATTTATAACTCTCTGTATATATTTCTTATGTGTAATAAAATGCAGGGGAACTATATGTAGCAAGTGGGTTTTTTTAAAAAAAAATAATTCAAAATACTAAAATTCAAATCCAAAATTCTTTGTCTCTTTTTTTCTTTTCCTTGAAATTTTACTCCTCCTGATTTCAGTTTCTCATCTGAAGTTCAAAATTTTCTCTACCTGAGTTTTGTGATGATGAGGCAGCACCAATGAAAACAGGGCTTTAGCTGGATGCAAGTCTTTTCCTGGGCACCTCATGATGCTTAGGAGAATGATTGCCTCCTGGTTGCCGTATGCCTTGCTTAATTTTCTGCTTGTTCAGACGAAGGAAAAGGATAGAGCAATTCATCTGAGCACTTATTGAGTTCACCTCCTCCCTAGTCTCAGCTTTTGAAGAGCTCAGAAGATGAAGTAATACCTTTGTTTTTATCTCTCTGTTTTTGGCTGGCCTGTAGCAGCATCAGATCTGATTAGGGTTTTTTTTGGCAGTGTGTTTCAGGGTGAGAATCTCCTTTTCACAGTGCCAAGGATGATGCTAAACTCATGAGCCTTGCAGTCTTGGCATTGGAGGGATGAACAATCGGGTCAGGTTCACTGTAGCTTTGTGTCAAAACTGTAATCCACAATGAGAATATTTGTGTTAAAAATCCTACTTGGATCTTAGAACAGCTTGTCATTGTGGAATAATAATACATATCTAATACAATACATAAGCATCCATTGCTGTTCTCATTTCTTGATGTGAAGAATATTTCTGCCATCACCATTTTCACTCAAAAAACTCCAAGTTGTTGTTTGGAGATTCATAATAATTGAAAGAGATTCAGAGACTACCTAATTGTGATCCTGGATTTAGTGTATGTTACAGAGATGTTACAATCACTGCCATTTCACAGCAGCAGAGGAATAACCCCAGACATAATTTGCTAGGATTTGAATAGACAAGAGAGGCAGAACTTTCTTTCCAGTTTTGGGTAATATTTGTATGTCTTTGCTGGGGAAGGGGCCACAGAGCAGTTTTTACATGGGAATAGCATTACTACAGCATTATTTTTTTTTTTTCCTAGTTTTTAAGAGTGGACCAAGACAAAGACAGAGAATGCAGCCTGGACTGTGCAGGTTCCCCACAGAAATCACTCTGTGCATCTGATGGAAGAACTTTTCTCTCCCGGTGTGAGTTTCAACGAGCAAAATGCAAAGACCCTCAGCTGGAAATAGCCTACCGAGGCAACTGCAAAGGTGAGAAATCAAAGTTTCTCTTGACCACAATGAAAAATAATGGACCCTAAAGTAATATTTGAAATGTCTGTGAATTGAAAACCAGGAGTGTTGGACTTGAAGAATTTTCTAAAAGCAAGTGGGTTGAAATCAATCCTGTTATTTCTATAACAATATTCTGTCTAAAGATAAATTAATCTTGAGCCTCCATAAAAATTGTGACTTCCACATCCACTTAATTTTCAGTAAGTCACCATTAAGGAAATTGCATGGCCAGGTCCTTGTTCAGAAGGACCATATCACTGGCAAGTTCAGAGAAACTCTTACAATTGTTATCTTGCAAGGTTACTTGTCTGGTACAATTTGGTATTTTGAGTTTGAGATGGTCAAATTAAGTCTTGTATTTCCTAATTGCAGTCATATAGTGTGGCGGTAGGGTGCATTGAGTGAGAAAAAGCAAAAACCAAAAAAAGCTTTGCAATACATAGGGCTCTCACAGGCCATTGCTGCCTTTATCATCCCCTCCTTTACTTCTGATCTGTGTTTAGAGAAATTGAGTGACATGCAACCCTAAATATATCCGCAGTTAAATCTCTTAGCTTTTAGAGTAGTGTGGTACTAGACAACACAGTTCTTTACTGAAGTGTAGGGTGATTCCCAACACAATGATCTTTATAAAATGTAAGAATAGCAGTGGTCATAAAGATTTACTTTCCCTTTCTCTCTGTCCTAAAGAGAGTGGTAGGGAGTGGAGGCTGGGGGTAGGGGAAAGAAAACCCCTGGGACCACACCAATTCAACCTGTAGGAGGCAATTTTCCACATCATCTCTCTCCATTAGCTCCTGCAAACCTCTGAAGCACCAAGACTGCTTCAAAGAGACATTCTGTCTCATCTTCTGCCGGGATGAAACAGTATCCTCATTCTTCAGCCCTTTCATAGTAAACCATTGTACTACGTGATGTATCTATTTACTGTGGGGAGCAAGGATAACATAATGAAGCTACCTGAGCCAAAGCTTCTGTTACACTCATGAACAACAGAGACAATTATTGTGCACTTGGTATTTGTTCATTTTATACATTAGAGCTTTATGGAAATTAGTTTTGAGTGTTTTTTCTTTATTGTTTTTTATACCATATTGAAAAAGTCATCTGCAAGTTTTCTTCATTAAGATTAGAATTGCTCTACTGAAGGTTTACTCATCAATGCTATCAAATTTTTCTGCAGTCAAAAGCTGCAATTTGGAGAAGTGCTCATTTTCTGTTCATTTATTAATGCATAGAGTAGAATTGTAAAATTGGAATTAGACACCTTAGGCACCTTTAATATTGCTGATAGTAGGTACACATCATGTTCAATCAAATGATTTTTCCTTCGATTGGTAATAGGCAAATATTTGCTGATAATCCACTTGGTCAGTATTAGCAAGAGACCTGTGCTCTTTTAATTTTACATTTTCATAGCATTTCTTATTCAGTAAAGCAATCTTAAATTTTGAAGTGACCAGTGTCTTTATTCTTACTTACGACTGTGATCATCAGAAATATTTCAAGCTGCAAAAAACAAGTTTTAAAGAAGAAAAAGATGATTCATCAGCCTAGCTGCAGTTTCAGTTTTAGCATTGCTAGGGCTAGTTCTGATATTCATATAAAACATTCTGAAAGAGCTAAGTAAGTCCTGTGATTAAGACCTTTTGAGCCAGTTGCTTTTGAGTGGTGAAAATTGTTGTTGCAGGTGAGGCTTAATCAAAAAGCAGAGGGTTGTTTCGGTAGGGCTAACCAAAAAATGATGTTTCATTGGAGAACAACTTCAAAGGTTTCAGAATTTACTTTCATTCTGTGTAGGAATGGAAACAGATTCTTTTGGAAGTGTTTGTCTGTACCCCTGAAAAAAGAGATACCCACCTTAACTCCCCATTATAGCATTGGTTTTGAAGCAAGTTTTGAGCTTGCAGGTAAAAGGGAAAGAAACGTGCATGTTTTCATGTGGGTATTCTGAAGGGAGAAAAGAGGTGATTTGTGGTATAGACTTCACAACTTTAAATCTGTCCTGTGATAATCATCCACCATTGATCAAAAAAGGCAATCTTAAGTCTGTCTCCTCCTGTCTTCTGAAAAAAAGTCCTTACTCACCTCACAAAACTCTTCTCTGAAAACGAAATATTTCCAGGTACCATTTTAATTAATTTAATGATGACTAGCTCTTTGTTTGATTCAGTAGAAATCTAAAGACCTTGACAGTTTATGTTGACAGCCTTTTGGAATAATTTTAAGTCCATCATTTCTTGTTTAGATATTCAGAACTGTGATTTCTTTTTACACCCAGAAGAAATTTTGAATTACTACCAAATTGATGTCTCCTTTCTCTGTTCCTTTGTTCCTGAGAAAGGCAAGTTTATATTGACTCTTTTTTCTTCTTCTCACCTGTTTGAAACATTTTGCTTATCTATTTGATTTTGAACATTAAATGCTAAAAAGTGCAAAGGGATATTGCTCTGTGTGAGCTTGTTTCCTTTCTAATTCAAGTTTCATCCACAAGAGTGCTCAGCCCAGGCAATTCTTTAGCATTGCAAAGGAAGCCATTTTTAGATCCCAGATCTTAAAGAACACAGTAAGTAAAATGGCCGCATTTGAACAGTTTTTTTCCCTTGTACTTCTGTTCTAGTTCTTGATGACAGCAGCAGAGATCAGAACAGTTTAAACAAACCTGACAATGAATGAACCCTGAACCTCCAATTCACTTCTGAAAAACCACCCACCTTTAACAAAACAAGCATCAAAATAGACTGTTCTGCTAGCTTTTTTTTTTCCTGACAACATCAATTTTATAACTTTTTTAATTTTAAGTCCATTTCCAGCCTTTGCTGGAATACAGTGCAAAGCTTGGAAATGCTGTAAGAAATTAAGATGTTATAAAATTTCCAGCCTACTTTTGGAGTTTCTAAGATCGCAAACAATCTATGTGCACTGTAGATGAACATCCACATTTTTGTTTACTTTTCCAAACAAAATCTTAATTCTGAAGTTCTGGAGATTTACCACTTGCTTGACACAGACTTCTACTGTGCAACGAGATTACGGATCTAATAAATAAATGTATGTTGAGAGCTGTGAAATACTTATCATGTTGTTTAGCAGTTAGGACTGTTAAAATATCACCTGTGATGGGAATCAACAACATGCACACACAAGTGCTTCACAGTAAATCTGGCCCAGTATAGCCAAAGGAACAAAACATACAAGAAGTGGAAAAGCAATATAATTGCTCTTAAACTGCTCAGAAAGACACAGATGCTCTGTCTGTACAAATTAATTAATCAGTGCAAGGAGACAGTAAGCACCAGGCAGGTAAGATGGTAAATGCTCCCTGTTGCTCCTTGGGCACTGGCCAGCTGCGCTCTGCTAAGGACTGTACCTATGTGGGTCAGGGAAAAGATGGGCCAAGGACTGTTCCCAGCAGGTAGCATGCACAGAGGTGCCTTCTTTTGCAGGTTTAAGACTGTTCAGCTTTTCTTTTTACTTTCTTTTATTATTATTATTATTTGTCTTCTCATTTCTTAAATAACATTAAGAATATTCATTTCATTTCTCAGTTTGTTTTTAAGTGAATGTACCTGGCCCATAACTGGGGCCCCTGGAGACTAATATTCTGAAGGTATTAAGCAAGTGGCCCAGTTATAATATTTGGTATTCTGGCATTGTGATCAATGAAAAAACAAATTCATACGTACCGTCTCTTGCCAGTATACCTCTACCCTAACACAGAGTTCCTAAAATATGCCAGCTGAGGTACTTGGATTTTGTGGCTTCTCTACCAGTATTTCACTAAAATAAGACTTCTCTAATGGCTGGAGTTTTGATACAAATTGTCAAGCATTATAAAATCTCCACTGCCAGCTCACGTCACGTTTCCTTACTTCACTATTGTCATGTAAAATCAAGGGATGGGGTCATGCAAGGGACAGAAAGGGTGAGACATCATACACGGGACAGACAGGGCTGGGCAGCTGTGCTAGGGGCAGGAAGGAGTGAGCTGGAACTGCAGAAAGAAGAGAGAAGGAGAGAAAGAGTTGGAGCTGCCCGTGGGATGCTACATAGAAAAGGTATGAGGGACTTCTAGATAACAAGGTGTTGATGCTTGAAGCCTTCTTCAGTGTCAGGTGTATCTGCTCCGTCAGACTTGTACAAATCTCTGAGTGGTCCTTATTAAAATGACAATTGTAGGAGCTTTACACAGTGACATTTAATTTCTGAGGGGTTTGGAATTTAATCTAACACTGAGTGTGTATTCAGTATTTCCAGAGGTGGCCTCAGCAGTGACTTACTGCTTTGTGAGTACACCAAGGAGAGCCATCACAGAGAGTAGTGTCATTGTTATTCTGTAGCTATGTAGATTCCCTGTCTCCATTGGAAACCTTAGGTAGATCATGTTTGGCTTAATTAATTTATGGTATCTTAAAGAGCCTCCCTCTTTAAAAATGCTGTTCTTTTATGAGCTATCATAGGTATAACAAAAGGTAATATCTTCATTCTCACAAGTCATACAAAGAACTGAAGCACATCAAAATATAAGTGAAATTTTGCATAAAACAGGTATTTAACTATTTGCTTTCCTTAAAGAAGAAAAAAAAAAAGCTCAACCTTTGTTTCTTTAATTTAGGGCTTTCACGGATAGTGAAAAGTTTCACTCGAACAATAAATTAATGAATGGATTAAAGGCATGCTTAAATAAATGAAATTTCTGCCTTTGGATAGACATGCTAATAGGATTTTGCCTTTGTGAGGAGAATGAAGGCATTGCTGGGCAGTAGTTGTTTTGAGACTACAAGTTAATCCTGGTCCCATAATTAATGAATCCAAGCGTAATTTGGAGAAACATTACTCTTGCCTATTAGCTAAAGAACTGGGTTGTAAATGCTGGACGTGGTTTCTGAGTGCACAGCTCTTGCAGAATTCCCATGGAGGCTGCCATCCAGCCCAGGTCTGCCTGTGAGCCAGACGGGTGTGAGCTTGACGTGTGCTCGCGGTGCCTGAGCACGTCCCTTAGCTCAGTGTGGGCAGGGAACTCAGCTTGGCCGGTGCACCTGCTGCCTGGAAGGCAGCCCTGTGGGATTTGTTTGGGCGGTAGAACGTGCTCCCAAGGTGTTTCCTTTGGAGAGAGGAAAAAGCAGTGAGTAGGTATGGTTCTTTTTCTAACTGAAATGAGTGAAAGTGGGACTGGACCAAGGTGTCAGTCTTAAAAATAAACCTGAACAGAATGAGAACTTGCACAGTCCGTATGTTGAAAACAGGACAGTTTTCACATGTCCTCAGCTCTCCCTTTTCTTTTTTTATCTCATCTTTTTATGAGGGAAAAAAAACCCAAACGTAATGGTGCAGGGTTTTTCATTATTTTGAAAAACATATTAAAAAAGAATATATTGAGAAGTTACACTAACTTTGGGTTTTTGAAGATAAACCTTACAGGAGGAAGATTGATTATATGGTAAGGGTTTGTTTTTGTTGTTGTTTTTTTTTTAATACTTTCAGCTAGGAGCTGTATCCTCCTTTTTCAGACATATTTTCTCACTATAGACTCTGCATTTAATCTGCAGGATCACTGCAAGTTTCCGGACTGTGATGCTGGCAATCCTGATACAATCACTTGTCAGTCCCAACCTTATTTTGGTTTTGAGTCTTCATTTATATTATGTGTCAAGATGTTACGCATCAAGCCACTGTAGTAGAAGCGTTGAAAAACAAAATATTCAACATCTTGGTGAAAAAGGTTATCTACATATAGAAACTGCAATTTACGTTATCTCTTAAAGCAAGTGAAGTTGGTTTCTGATTATACTTTCTAGTAAGTATTTAATGGAAATTAATAAAGTTTTCAGTATGTTTGGAATATTTTTTGTGGAATATTCTTTGCTTTTTTAAATGTGTCTAGTGGTACTTAGAGCACAAGACAAGTAACACTGGGAGAGTATCCACAGTTTTCTGGAGATGGAATTTCTCTCTTTTTAAAATTAGCAATTTTTGTTGATAATATTTCTCCTAGCAGAATTTGCTGAAGCTAGACTGCACAGAAATAAGGCATGTAAGGGCATTCTTATGCACAAAAAATGGGTCTTCTATAAAATCAAATATGCACTACAGCAATAGGATTTTAAAGTAATCTTTTTGGGATTTTTTTGTGGAGTTTTCATTTCTGCTCTTGTATTTTCAGTTTGAATTTTAAACCTATCTAAAAATGAAGGTTCTAAAAGAAGTGGAGAGTGCTAAAGCAGTAATACTGCACTGAAGACTAGGAACCATAAACAGTTGCAAACCTTCTCAGATTTTCTATGCAAGAATTAGCTAACTAGTTTTCTCCAAGCCATCAAATCTCTGCTCTTCTCAGAAAACCTTGTGTAGACTTTGGCATCTAAAACATCAGAAAGCTGTTGCTTTCTTTTTTCTTGAAGCATTTGATTCCATTGTAATCAGACTGTATCTCTCCAAATGTAACTGTTAGCAAACTGAACTAGTGTGCCAAGAGGGAATGCAGCACAGCATTCCTTATTTTATCTTAGAGCTTAGATATCTGAATTGCTGTGTGGTTGCAAAATGTGGGAAGAAAAACGAAACAGCAAAAGCAAAAAGAAACCCCACACTGCCTGGCTCTGTCTGTTCGATGCCAATAGAGGAGAGTTTAGGCTAAGATTGCTCTACTGTTTTGTTTGAATCCAGAAAGCAGCTATAAAAATAAATAGTGAAAGAATTGGCCAGCTCTTGTCACGAAGCAGCAAGTCATTATTTTATGACTGTGTCAGGCTAAATGTCTGTGCTGACATCCTTTCCAACCCAAGAGGCTAATACCGCTACATCTCTGATACTTTCAGCATGTGTAGTTTGCTACATTTCCTATCACTAGAGGCTACAGCTTTTATCTTCTTTGCTGTTAGACATGATCAGTTCTTTACAATATACATTGACCTAGGTCAAATACAATGAGAAATTTTCATGAGTGGTTTATTCCATATAAACCAAGTAGTGTCTTGTGCTCTGAATAAAATTTTTGTACTAAATTAACTGCAAATTAGGACTGTTTGATTTTTATCATATCAGTACCAGTTACCAAAAGGGTATAGCAGTGGGAAAGAAGCACAGAAGCAGAAATAAATTCTGGTGTGTTTTAGGACCATTCAATAAAGTACTCAGGTGAACAGCTAACTTGAAATAGCTTGTTGCACTGCATGTTTCTAAGGACAAGCAGAGACAGGTATTCTGGCAAAATAGAGGTACAAAGGGAAGCAGTGGAAGGTCTTCGGATTTTGTGTCTACACTAGGTCTGCTTGTTCACGTCTGTGTGGCTTTAGAAAAGCTTTCTCCTTAATGTAAGAACAGGCGACTGTCTTTGGGAAGCTCTCAAGGAAACCTTCAAATGATTAAGTTAACCACTTTATATGTAGTTTTTGTAAAGCAGTAAATGTTTCCGATATGTTCAACAGAATATTCTACCTCTAATAAAATAACTTAGTAAAGGATGAAGATTACTTTTTGCATAAATATATAACAAGGTTGTATCAAGCACAATAATCTCTTGTAAAGCAAGCAAAGTTTGCTCCATGCATTGGTGCTGAGAAAGGTATTTTTATTCTTACTGTGATACATAGCAAACCAAGAAATACTGGATAAACTAAACTGAAACCTTTAAAAGAGATTTATCTATATTTTTGGCAAGCTGCTTAATTTTCCATGAGACAATCTAGATTAGAACTCCCTGTAGAGCTCCAGAATTCCTGTAAATCAACTGTACTGAATGTCACCTTAGAGATGGTGTTTACACTCTTGACGAGTTTGTGTCATTGTTATAATGATAAACTTCTACTCTGCAGTAGTAAACTTCCCTTTGTTTGATATATTATTCAAGGATTAGCCAGCAGGGTTGAAGTTGGTGCATGTTTTTTCCCTGAAGCTCAGTGTTTTCAGAGCTGTACTGTTGGAAATAAAGCATAAAATGAGATTAGTTCCAAGTCAGGCTGGTGCTGTTTGTGAGGTTAACTCTATTTCCAGAATTTCCTTATTGACTTCAGTGCTATCTCAGGAAGATCCTGCAGCAATGTAGTGGCACCACTTCACTTCACAGGTGAAAGACTTCCCTGTTGCACAGAGAAACTTAGATCAGAATTAAGATGACTTTTTATTTTGCTTGTGCTTTCTGGTCACAGGTCTCCCCTGAAAGCCAGAATTGTCACTAGGACAATTCAGAAAGATCTGCAGAAACAGCTACAACTCTGTACTCTCTTAAGTACTGTGTATTTCTGTCCACTCCCGTACACCCATTTTTGTCTTCTGTTGTACCCTCAAGATGTGTTCATTTTATTAAACCTCTGGTTGCTTTTGCAGTCCTGGTGCTAAGTCACAGAGGTACGATCAACACATTGGCCAACATACTGTGCTAACATGCAATGAGCCTTGTACCAATCTAGTTTGACAGCTAACAGAGTCCCAGTGAGCAGATTTAAGGTAAACTCATGCATCTTCATGCTCAATTTCTATGCCAGGAGATTTTTTTTTTCCAATTCCCCACAAGGTTGTGGGATGTAGAAGCCCATTTACCTGGAGTCGAGAGGATAAAGTCTCACTGAGTTAGTCTGGACACAATTCCAAATTACAGCTGGACATGTATATCTGCAAAATCAGTTCTTCTAATGGCGATAGGCATGTATATGTATGATGTATGTATGTGTAGTATGATTATAGGCAAATTAAATCACATTTCAGACAGATTTTAACAGGTCATAGAACCTAATGGTCTTTTCACCAGCTCATTTACCAGAATCCAGCTTGAGGCTGCTGGCTTCCTTATTAATGCTTCAGTTAGGAGGAGAAATAAAGTATAGTGGGAATTCTAGTAAGAAGCCAATAACAGTTTCAAGCCCCTTATTTTTCCACTAGAAAGTTCCAAAAGTTTAAACAAAAACAGATTAAAAAAAAAAGCAAAAATAAAGCTTTGCAGCATTACAGTGTTTGTCATCCTTCTAAAACCCTGCAGCTTCAGAATTCCCTCTGCACTCAGGTTTGTCACCGGAGGGACATTGCTCACCTCATAGGAGTTTAGCTTGCTTTTGTCATGGGCAATGCTGAAAAGTCAAAAGCTGTGGCCTGATTTATCAGTGCAAAGATACTAGGTCAGTCCTATCACTTTCCATTCTTGGTCTTCATTTCAAAATAATCAGGATCCATCCTGATCTGAATGATTCCTGTCCTAGATAAATAGCAAAGTTAAACCTGTGTGTGAGAGACTTTACGGGTACCCATCCCCTTAGATGTATTTATTTATTGATTGATTCATTTATGTAAATGAAATTCTGGCAAAACAAATAAGTCTAGACTCATCCTATTAATTTGAGATTCACATGAGGCATTTTCATTATCTGCACTACTACAAGGAGCACAGAGGGGCCTATAGACAAGAATTGTCTGGGTGCAGTCAAAGGAGACTTTGTACAGTGAATCCCAGATATGCCTTTGCTGAATGATCATGAGCAATGGCTGTGTGGAAGGTTTTTCTCCCTATGGATTAGGATGTCACCCATCACTTATTTATGCATGTTAGGAGCTGCAAGGTTTCCCTACAACTATCTCTTGTCTGGTATTTTAATGTGAGTTCATGTTTCAGCCTTTCTCCCAGTCATGTCAGGAAATAATTTTTTCACCATTTTTTTAGCTGTTATTTTGCATAAATGTATAGCCCTTAGATGTCTTGAATTCTTTTTCTTTGGGAAAATTGCTGGAAGCTATGCCACAGATTTTGAAGGCATTGCAACCAGGGCATAGAGGCAGATGATCAGATGGTGTTATCTTACAAATTTGTTGGAAATATTATAATTCCTTTTCTCTTCAGTAGTCTCTTTTTTATTTGAAAGGAATTCAGCTCCTCTGAATTAATAATTTAATGGTCATTAATATTCTGCCTATGAATGGTTTTGTATTCTTTTTATCTTGATCACCTGATTACATTTATTCTGTCAGGTTTACACCTCAACTCTGTGTCATAATTATTCTTCTGTAGTACTATCTCAGACGAATAAAAAGGAAAAAAAAAACAGAACTGGAAATAATATTTTGACTTTACTCAGTTTCAGATGCTTAACTTGATAAGAGATCTTCCTCATGGTTTTATTTTGTGTATAAACTGAAGCACAGTAATGCCCAACAGGTTTAAAATGTTTCCATGGTTATATAATACAAAATAAGACTTCAAATGTGAATTTTATATTCCAATAAATTTGGTGACTGTTGATTTTAAAGCATATTAGATCATCCATGAATAGAAGGCTTTTAGAGCATCAGGCTGTTTAGGAACAAGTGGTGGACAGTTTTGGAGAACTTCTCTTTCTTCTTGGCATATTTTCATGATAATTCAGCTATTGAAGATAATTTACAACCCTGATGGTACTATACCAGAGATCTTATGTGATGGAATTTATATCACTTTTCCTTTTAGACATTTAAACCACATGTCATTCTAGAAAAACGAGGACCGAGGTCCAACAAAGGAGTGATTTATTTTCAGTTAAAATACTAGCTACATTAAAACCACATGTTATTAAGTACTGTATAACCAAACCATGCTCAGAAGAATGCTTACGATACCAAAGCTTGCTTAAAGTGTTTCTTTTTTTTTTTTTTCCCCAAAAAAAAAACTTTGGCAGTGCACACATTAACGGATTTTACCTGAGCTGCACAGTACAGTGGCTATGCTTCTCCCTTGGAGAAACAAACTATTAAAGTGCCATAGTACAAATTAATTCAGTTCCTTATTATTTTTCTTTCTCACATTTCTGGATGCTTGAACTTCTCTGTCCCTTTCAAGTATCATTACATCTCGGTGAGTATCCCTCCAGAAACAGCATAATACAATTGATGCTCAGACTGAAACACAGTTTTTCAAAGTGAGACTGTTTGTATTTGGGGCATATTAGCAACATGAACTCTCACAGTACTCCTTTGAGAAGAGTAAAGTAACACACAGAAATAGTGCACATGAATCCAAGATCAGGAGGGAAATAGGAAGATTAGAATTAAGGGGCCCCAATTTTTTATTTCACAATGCAGATGCTGAGGACAAATTTCCGTCCTCATTATGCTACACCTCCACACCAGATTGCCCAGGACTTGAAGGGATTTTTTAATCTCTTATTGCCAGATGAGTTGGCCAAAGCTCAGTGGAGGTGATAGAGTGAAGAATTTACCCTGTAAAAAGGAACTTCCACCATTCCACTAAGTTTCCAGGCTAGTTCTGTGAATGTGTCTGGATCATACTGGCACAGAGAGGGTGCTTCAGGGACTGGGAATTCAGCTGGCTCACCTGTGTGCTCCTAGGAATGCAAACCTCTGTCAAGTATTGGTGCCTCACTGTTCAGATTCTGTTCAATTTGCAACTTGTATGGACTAGAAAGGCTGTCCCCACGCATTTGAAGAACTGCACAAGCATTAATGAATGGCAGTATATACCCCTGTCTCTCAGGTAATCACTGGACAGTTTTAGCCTTAAAATGGGATTAACCAGTTTCTGTCAAACAGGCTTTAAACCAAATTGGGATCAGTAGCAGCAAATTTCTCTGCTTATATGTTTGAAATCATTCTAATTCAGATGTTGCAGTCACATCTTGAAGTCATTAATACTACCTTAAGCTTGCCTGGTATTCTCATTTTTCCTGAAATTGCTTACCTCAAGCAGATTCTGAAGTTCTGATTCTGCATCAGCAACATGCTAAAATTCGTAGTGTAAAAGGTACAACAGCTTATGTTACGTGTCTTTTTTAAGGTCTTGGCTGCCTAACTGAAATAAAGTATATGTAGTTGACAACATTTTGTTAGACAATAGAAGGTCCACTGAATTAAAGGTGGCTGGTTTGCTCTTAGGTCTCTTGGATGGAGACCAACTCCAAGTAACAAAGGAGATGGTGCAAGAAAAGTGTTCTCAAGTGGATAAAAAGGGGCCGTGTGGCAGACTTCATGTCCTGTGCTTAAATCATAAACTGTCACATTAAATTTTAGCGTAATAGGCATCATTCATGTCCAAAGTTATTTAATCACCTTCCCAATAAGTCCCTTNTTGTTTGTTTGGTTTTTTTAACCAGCCTGGTGGGGATATCTGTTATCACAGCTGAAGTTTCTGCCTAGCTGCAGTAAGTAGGAAGTACAAGGCAGCTGTGCTCCTGCTGCCTCCTTTGCCTTTCCTGAAGCACTAAAAAGCTGTTGCTGCCACCAGCTCTGAAAGAATATTGTGGGGTGCAGTGTGGCAGCTATTGTTGTGTTCAATTGAGAGGAAAAGCCCTATTTGGGCTTCTACTCCTTGGTGGCATTTGGAACAGAAAGGTTGTCTGTCCAGGCATTTCTCCATTTCATTTCCCAGTTATGAATTTTTGTCCAGAAATTATTGTCCTGCGTTGGTTCTCTTCCCTAAAAATAACAGAAGTTGATTGTACATTTTCACTTTACTAAAATTCTGATTCTCTTTGCGTGAGTCTGAGTTTTCTTTTTCAGAATATAGGTAATCACCTATCTTTTCTTCATATTGTGTCATCCAACTGACTTATCTTTTCTCTTTTTCTAGATGTTTCCAGATGTGTGGCTGAGAGGAAGTACACCCAAGAACAAGCTCGCAAAGAATTTCAGCAAGTGTTTATCCCAGAATGCAATGATGACGGCACATATAGTCAGGTTGAAAATTTTTTATTCCATGTCTTGCATGACTGGAAAGTCAGAGTATGTGTGTTTGAAAAGGGTGAGGAATAGACAGATGTAATGAAAGGAAATGTAATTTCAAAATTAAATATAATTTGTGCCAACACGTAAGAAAAAAATGGAAGGAAAATCTGTGTTATGTGTCAAGTCCTTGTTCTCTTTTTCACAGTTGGCGAGCAAAAGAGCCAAACATTACCACTGTTTGTGTAATACACTCCCTGTTCTTCTAGGATGAGGCAGCTGAGTCATTCTTGTAGCCCCCTGAATACCCATCAGATGGTAAAATGCTTGGAATTTGTGATCTGCTCCTGATTTGAACCAGATATCTTGCGACTAGAGTCTGTATCTTAAGTGCTAAATCATGAATCATACAGAATCCTTCTTTATTCTCTGCTGAATTTCTTCACAAGCACATGGTTTGAGACTAATTTACTTAGATCACGGAATTCAGAAGAAACACAGTTAGAAGCTTATCCTGAGGTATATATTCCAATCATAATCACTTTCTGTCCCCTCTGTACTTCATTTTGGTCGTGGAACTGTGCAGAAGACAATATTTCTCTTTTTAAGCATGGTGAGGCAAGTGATATTGGCCCTTTGAAAATATAATGCAATTGATTTCTAGGTGGAATTCCAAGAGTTTCCTTTCTCACAGCTTGGGATATGAATAATGCTGGCAGAAGCACTGTGTCCTGCTCCTTCAGTGGGTGGAACAGTATGTTCTCTATGTGGGAAAAAACTCAGGATTGCTTGTTTCAGGAACAGTTTATGTGTCCCTTGAGGAACTTCCTTGTGAGGTTTTTACAACACCTGCACCTCACTTGTCTAAGACAGGGTGTAAACAACCACATATTTCAAAAGTTTTCTCTTCCATTTGATTCTGAAGGACCTACCACACTTAGCTTGAAATATGCTTTATGCTAAAAAAGCCATATATAGGACTAAAATGGGCCCATTGTGGTTTATTGTTCTAGGTTTTGTCAATATAGTTTGCTGGATAAGTTTCTGTCCTCACCTGCCATGAATGCTGTGGGACAACAGGCATGTGTCTGACAAGCTGTGCATGGTTCTTCTTGTTTCTGACAGGTTCAGTGCCATAGTTACACTGGATACTGCTGGTGTGTCACTCCCAATGGCCGTCCTATCAGTGGTACTGCTGTGGCCCACAAAACTCCGCGCTGCCCAGGTAAATCTCATTTGTCTGGCTAGGTTATGATAGTATGTCATGAACAGCGGAGTTTATCTGTGGGTTCTGATTAGACTTAAGCGAAAGAAGCTTTCACTGGAAGAGTGGTTCAGCCCAGAAACAGGTGGTGGTGGAAGCTGTGGATGCCTCATCCTTGGGGTTTGGTAAAATTCAACTGGATGAGTCTCTGAGAAAGTTGGTCTAGCTTTTCATGTAGCCATGCATGAAATCTGAGGTCACTGCCATTGTATTCTTTCCTGTCATTCTGGGATCCAGCTACTTTATTTGTACATTAATCTAACTATTGAAGATTTTCTGCAGTGGTCATTTATACCATATTTATGGGTCCATCTATGAAACCAGGTGACTGAATTGCTGGTGTAGCACCTCATGTTATAAACTCTCTTGCACATAAACCCATTGCAAAAATATTTCAGAGCAATTTGTGTTTTTCGATAATTCAGATATTTAGAGCACAGGAAAAACATGGTGGGAATGCCCATTTGTAACATAGCCCAGTGAAAGAACTCCCACAGCATATTCCACGAATGACCAAATATAGAGGAGAAATAAAAATAAAATAAAAACATTAAGAGCAAAATGAAAAAACTGCCTGCAGAAATTAACTGGCAAATCAAACTCACTGTCTTGCATGCTGCCTTTTGTCTTTCATCAGGACAATAAACAGGTTCTGTTTTTCAGGGGTTTGCTTCTGACCTTATTTCAGTAACACTGATGATAAATATAAATCCTGAGGATTTGGTTGTCAGAATCGCTGTTCACGCCCCTTGTGGTTTAGAGAATTGTACAGAAATAGCTCTACAAATATTTGCACGCTCTATCTGTTATAAAACTATTTATGCTGCAGCACCATTCTCTGTCAGCAAGTGGAAGAAATAGCTTTAAAAAGCCAATCCTGTAGTGAGAACAAAGCTGAAAAAGAAAGTGGATCAGGAAATTTACCTGTCCTGATCTACTTCAATCATTCAAGCACAACACTGATGTTTTTAATAAATAGATGGAGGAAGGAATATACCACTGTGGAAGTTTCAGCAAAGTTTATAGGAAGTTATTTTTATTTTTAAGGTCTTTATAGTTAAAATGACTTGCAGAATCTTTCCACATCTTGCCTGTAGGTGAGCTTTATCCAGCAATTATACTCTTCAGAATATTCCTTTTAATCCAGTCTGAAAAGTCACTGTGAAACAAGACTCAAGTATGAAAAATAATATTCAGAAACCTTAAAATAGAGGAAAATGTGCATTTATTTTCATATTAGTATCATTATCATTTATGACTGATCTGCATCTTCAGAAGACACATGGATGTGTCTTCTTTAGCTGTGGATGCGCCATCCCTGGAAATGTTCAAGGCTGGGTTGGATGAGGGTCTGAGCAACCTGGTCTACTGTAAGGTGTCCCTACCCGTGGCAGGGGGGTTGGAATGAGATGCCTTTAAAGTCTCTTGCAAACCATTCTGTGATTCTATGATGCTATGGCTAGGACAGCACTTTCATGCTGCAGTTTAATTTTGAGTAGAAATGTTTTTACATGTTCATAGCCAGTGACATGTAGAGTGCACCTTTGTTTCTTTGTCTGCAAAATCCATTTTTAGCTTCCTCCCTGCCTGTCCTTTCACTGACATCGGTGAAAAAAGGGTTATGATGCTGAAAGTTCAATAAATAATTGTTTGTCAGGTGTCTCATAACACATGGCACTATTTTGGCTCAAAATGCTGTTGAATTACTTGTTATATTTTCACTTTTTGTATTTATACTGGTATTACCGAGGAGCAACTGCAATGTAGTTCCCAGATAATTAATCAATTAATATGAGAATTATTCTATATCTCTACAGGAACCTAACCCTAGTTCCTCTCATGTGCCCAGCAGATAAACTGCCAGACTACTTCAGCTCATTTTTGGAGGGGTGGGAAGGGAAATTATTTTTACAGAAATGCTAAGGTGAAGGTCATAATAGCACTCAAATGGAATTTAGTAGCTCAGAGATAAATAAACTGCTCTAGGGCACAGGTGAGTATTCAGAATCTGTTTTTGATCCATGGAAAGATTGTGGGTAATTTTTCAGTTGTTATGAGACCCTGTGGGATTATCGCTGCACATTTTGTCCCCTGCTTGTATTAGTGTTCTCCTGTTTTACTGTTCATCACTTCTCCTTTGTCCCTCAGGAAAGAAGTCCAGCTACAGCAGAGTTTGGAAGTAAGACTTGAAATGCTAGGGGATTTTGCAGTGATATTGGCTAAGGACTCAGTTTTGAGAGATCTGGAGAAACCTTCTCCTTCAACAGAGAAGACAGCTACAGATTTTCTCAGAAAATTATGGGGTATAATAAAGCAAAACTTAGTTCGTATATTGCAAAATGAAAGTCTGAAGCACAACTGCACCCTTCTCCCATTTCCAAGTATCTATTTGAAATTGCCATCTGTTTAGGATAACGGAGTCAGTTTTTTATTTTTTCCTCACAGGAGTGTTGATGTTTTCCAGATCACTATTGATTTCCTTTTGTACTTTTTATTTAGCATGAGTATGCACACAAATTATAACCAAAACTTTAGAGGGTCAGCTGAAGTTGCATAGATGTATTCCTGTTTCAACTAGTGTTACAGAGAGGCCATTTCTGTCAATGCTGTTGTCCCTTGTTAGTCCAATACACTGTGACTTGCTAGCCTTGATGCAGGAATTGCCTTGCTATTTTGATATACCGGCAGATGTCCTGCAGTGGTGGCATTCTGACACTGGCATGTTTCTGTATTTTCACTGCTTCTGTGTATTCTGCAGGCTGGATGCTACAGGTATTTCAAAGACAGTTATACAGATTTCTCAGTTTGCCTGTACCATACCTTTTTCTCCCAAGATCGGTTTTGCCACCTTTTTCCTTTAGAGGAAAATTTATACAGACAATTAAGATGCTTTTCTAATGATTTTCTTACAGGTAATATGCTACCATGAAAATTTCTTGCTTTAATGAAAATATTCAGTCAATTTTCAGTTCTAGGTTAGTTCTTCAGCAGCTTCAGATAAGATTCAAGTACATGTCTAATCAACTGTGCTGCTCTGAAATTATGGGATAATTTCTTGCCTTTCATTCCCCCTCACTGGAAGTACCTTTGGTGAATGCCCAGAAATAAGAAAGAAGAACATGGCAGTCTGGAAGAACTTGAATTTTAATAGAGGAGATACTGAGCAGAATTTAGGATGGGCCGCTAGGACTTAAGTTAAGCAATTCCAACCCCTCCCTCTCCATGCTTCCCATTTACTGTGTGATACTGGATATGCAAAACAACCTCTACATTTCCCTGACTGTTAAGGCTGGTTAGCTGAATAACATGGTGTTTCCTAAAATTATCTCAGGTCCAACAAGTTTCCCATGTATATTTTTTATGTATCAACAACAGCTGCCTGAGCCATTCTTTCCTCATTGAGTTGTTTTTGTTGCTCTTATTTAAGCTGCCTTTTGTGCAAGAGACATAATATGTGAAAGGATGAAGGTCCTAAGCGCATTTAAAATGCAGGATTTTCCAACTTTTTTATGTAAACCTTTGCTTTAATTACTATATCTTTACCTGGAAGTGGGTCTTTTTCCATCCTTTTCAGCTTTTCCCACATCAACTTTTGGTACTGTTAAGACACACATGATAAATCTCAAAATGCTGTTCCACTGCATGAAAATAGTTTTCACTATTACAGGAACAATGGTGAGAGGGACAGTAAATCAAACGCATTCCCATGACAGCATTAAAAAGAAAGCTCCTTAAAAATGATGAATGTCTCCCAGTACTTTCACTAAGGAACACCAGACATGAAAAAAACGACATTTTTACAACTCTCCATCTCTGTTATCAGCACTGCAGGGAACTACAGAAATTCCATAGGCAGGGAGTCCTGAGAAATGGGGCAGAAGTTGAGAAGCAGGTGTTATATTATCATTGGAAAATATAGTCTTTGCCTATTGTAGGGGGTTTATGCCCTATTAAATATGCTGGGCTCCTGAAAGTGAGATTGCAGAGGTATGGAGTCATGTTCTATTCTCCTGTGAGGTAGCTTTTGATTAAGATGGCATGATCATCTTTTATGGCCAAAATACAAGTACCTTTAGACATTCGGAACTCTTCCAGTATAGTATTATGATCAAATAATATGATGGAAAAAAAAAAATATTTGGGAAGGCAATGAACTTTTAAAATTGTTTTTGTTACCTGGAGAAAAGTATCCATCCTTGACTCATCTAGATATTTTGTCCTCATGCGTAGTCCTTTGCCTATGCATACACAGTCAGACACAACCATAGGTGAGATAGGAATAGTAGGGGGAGTTTACCTTTCCTGATATCTGCATTCAGTGATTATATATCAAATATTCTTTAGTAGGATATCAGAAACCATTATCTAAACTAGATAATAATAGGCTTTCATCTTTTTTTTTTAAATGGCCCTGTCCCATATGATCAGAATTATAAGAAGATGGATATGCTAAAATCACGAACCACAAAACTCACATCACGTTCCCTGGAAGATTTATTGTGCCGTTCCTCAGATGTTGTTGGAGTGAAATTGGATGGAATTGTGGGGTTTGCAATAAACTAAGGCATGAATATGTCTGCCTATAAAAAAAAATCAGAATCGTAAATTGTTGGCTAAGCAACTGTACAAGCTTGAATAGTGCAAAATTCTTCCTCTTAAAGTAATGCTGCTGAATCTAATATCCCTCCTTGTCCTCCATCATTCCGTAAGGATATTTATTTATGTGGTGATTTGGCTGCTTACAGTATACTGAAAACTTGGAAGCCACTTGCCTTGTCTAATTTATAGATAAATTATAGGTTGGTTTTGTTTTCTGCCTAGCTGAAAATGTGGGGATTTGCCTTGATATTGAAGACACAATTTCCTAAAAACTTGCAAATGCAACTTCCTATCACCACTTTAGCTAGAAGTGCTTCTACCTTAAATATATTCAGGAAATGGTGGAAAAAAAATACAGACTCAATAACTCCTTACCTTGAATTTGGAAACAACAAGAAAAGTTTATGCTGAATAAATTGAAAATTTCAGGTGGAACTATATGAAGGGCACAGGCTTTCTTTTATAGGAAATTCTGTGAATATTTTTGTTGACTTCCTAAGACAATTAAAAAATTTATGTTAGTCCAGTAAACCTCATTTTCATAGAATTAATCTAATTTCTTACTGAAATTAGATTTGGTATGACAAAGTTAGTTTTTAGTACTAGTTAATGCCATTCTCTTCCTCCATCCATTAATTTTTCATGAAAACTTAGGGTAAAAAAATCAAATTAAATTCTCACAGACTTTATTCATTCTCACAGTTTCTCATCTAGTAATGTGAATGCATCTGGAAAGATTTTTCTGCTTTTAGTTTAAGATGTGGGATATTATATAAACTTCACCAATGTGTTAAATTACTTATGTATAAACTGAGTTCAATTTATAGTAATAGTTTGAATGTACATAGAGAGACAACGCTGGTGCCAAACTGGAGCAGAGTGGGTATCAGTAGCAGTTCATCGCACACATTACCCCTGCTGAGACATCATTTCTACTCAAAAATGAAAAGCCTGTTTTTAAAATGCTTATATGACTGAGAGTTGGGCCTAAAGTATCTGGATTTGCAAGAAAATTATAAGCCTGTGCACCAAAATGAAATTCAGAAACTACAGAGTTAATAGTAGCTGGATGAAATTTGAGGAAAGATTGGTTCACTGGTATTTAGTGCAATTAGAAAAACCTGTAATTTTGTATGTAGTACTTCCGAACACTGGAACATCTTATTTGAGTTCAAGCTGAGTCTTTTATCAAATGCAAGACAAGCACCAAAAACTCAGATCTTCTGGCTTCAGCATAAATGCAAAATCTGCCTCCTTTTCAGAGTGAACAACATGGATTAATATTGGAACCTTTAGAGCAAGGTATCCCAATCACCCTTGGATATAATTCCTATACTGATGGCAATTTTATTTTTCCTGCCTCAATTAATACTGATGCATCACTAAGTTTATTAAATTTCTGGTGACTCAAACATCATATAATGAAAACACTCTAAAATACACTACTGCCATAAAAGGAAACAAATCTAAACAATATTTTAATATGGATATATAAAGCTGTAATATGGATATATAAAGCAGTATTAAAAGCTGAATCCATCAGAAGGTTACTAGCTTGGCTGCATTGCCATGTATTTTATGGAGGCATTAAAATCAGCAGGGCTGATTTGTAATGTTGGGCATTATGACAAAACCTCTGGCAGACTCCTTGTCTAAACTTCCTGATGAAGTAACCATCAGCTCAGTATGGTAAGCAAGGCCTGTGATTAGTGGGTTCTCTTATTTAAATTGTCCTTTTAGAACCCAAGTATTGTGCTGCAAGTTTTGGGTTTTCTTTAGTTTTTTTTAAACACAGTGATTGTAGTTATTCCATGGGGAATAAATCAAGAAAATCAAGGCAGCTAAATTATTTCACACACATACAAGCATCTGTCAGATGTGTCAGATGAGTGTTTTTTTGGTATTTTTTCCTTTTAATTATAGCAGATGTGTGTAAGGAGACTGTGTTGTAAGAATGGAGAGACTTCATGTTTTTAAAATTTGATCACTCCATGTGGCTCTTCAGAGAGAAAAAGACCTCTTTTAAAGGTGATTTTTAATGCAGCAGAGACAGATAAATTGTTAAAACTGTCTAGTAATTAGAATAATAAAAAAGGATGCAATGGTGCATAAGCAAGAAATAATGAAGGATATCTATTTTAAACCCTAAGAACAAGTGCCTCCTTGAAAAACTACTAAGAAAATTAGTGGATTCTCCATTTCTTGATGGCTTGAAATCAAGGCTGGATTCTGGGCTGGGCTGGAATCCAGGCTGGTAGAATAAGCTGTTAAAACCCATCTCTTGTGATCTTCTTGACCCCCTGCTCACCTCTGCTGTCTCTTCTCCCAGGGGCCACAGCTCTGGGATGAGTCATGAACCCAGCTCAGCCTCCTATGTTCCGGCCACCCCCCAGCACACAAACACTTTGCCACACCAGCACAGGGTTTCCACAAGGCTTTATGTGAAGCCTTTAAAGCAGAAAGGGGCAGTTTTTAATCTCAGCCAGGCCTGGCCTAGAGGCTGAAAAAGCCCCTCAGAGCATCTGAGGTGTGAGGGTGAGACTGGGCGGAGGGAGGGAGCTGCCCTGTACGGGGGCCGGTGAGAGAGTGGTTCTGAGGAGATGCTCCTTCCTGCAGAGCCTGTCCTTGCTGTGTCAGTGGAGAAGGGAAAGGGTCATCCTGCAGCACATGAGCATCTTCTTGGACTTGTGTCTATGTCGTGTTTAATGTTACCTCTTTCTCAGGTCTTGTGTTGGCTGAGAAGTGGAGTCTGGCAGTGTATGGATTGTGCACAAATGCAGAGGTCAGGCAAAGCTAAAATCTTTGGTTTGTGAAGGAAGAAATTGCTGATATGTATTGCTGTAAAACACAAAAATGAATCATTAAAGCTGAATGATGTTTTTTAGGTAGCATATTAGAAGTGAAAATAGTATTTTTCTGGTTAATTCCTTTTTCCAATTGCAGGTTCAGTGAGTGAGAAGTTGCCACAACGAGAAGGTGCAGGCAAAACAGGTAAATATCTTAGTTGGCCGTTAAATAGAAGCTAAAATAGCTGTGGGAGACACTACTGTGGTTTTCTGTATATTTAAATTATCAATATAAATTTGTGATGTATTATAGCTGCATACGTAATATGTATGCATGCATAATGCCATTAATTTTGTGTTTGCATTGTAGATACTTAGTAAACTTCTAAGTATAAACAGACATATATGTGTATGCATATATATGTATGTATATGTATGCATAGACACCGTATTTTCTAGTCTCAGTCCTATAGGCTTTGCAATTCAATGCTGTTTGGAAGACAACTTTCCTTCCCAAATCTATACTTGGAAATATTTTCCTATGCTTTTTGCCTTTTCTGGAGGACAGATTATTCTGTCTCTTCGATGAAGATAGCATTCTGCAGTCCCAAAATCTTGGGAACTGGAGTTCTCAGTTTGTTTCCATAGCAATTAGTGCTGGAGTCATCTTGGACCCAGCACTTTACTGTTATACTGTGATTAATTCATCTGATGTCTTATGGCCAGATGATTGTTGTTTGATATAGGTCATGATGTATATCTTCTTGGCAGGACAAAATCTGGTCTGAATATATATGACATAGCTAGTAGATTTAACTGAATGATAGATCTATGCTCTAAACAAAATCAAAGTTTGCACTCTTGAAATGCTTGAAAGAATTTTAGATTCAGCTGAAAACAACATACTGAATATTTGTCAGTTAAGCTGCAAAAATTAATGTTAAAGAAATTACTCATTTTTTGTTATAATGTTAATGCCTATCTATTTGGTGGGTGGTAAATATAACTGATTTTTTTTTGCAGGAGCTTTTGCAGTATTGCAATAAACCTAACATTTAAATAAACTATAGTTCTGTTAGGCTAAAGCTCTGTTAGGCTGGAAGAATCAGTACTTCTTTAAGGCTAATAATTACAAAGTACTGAAAAATTGTTCCTTCATGTATTTCCAGACAAATTGTAGGTTCCACTAATCTTAGGTTGCCCGTTTTCTTCAGGTCTGGACTTTCATTTTCAGCTTTGAACTGAACGAACTATCCCGTATATAAAACTTCACTGGAATCCTTTATTTTTGTTTGTGGCTGTGGTGGCTGAACTCCTGAACCCTGAATGAACAGTCATAGAGCAAGGAAATGAACACAGTCTATCAAATCTCCCTTCTCACCACGTATATTTGTGTCTCAAGTGACGTGATTGTATTTTACTCGTGCCATTTTTGTTCTCCAACACAAGCCTTCAGCAGGAGAGGCTTCAGACCTGGTTCCCAGGTGGTCCTTGCTTCTTCTCAAATGCTGCTGTCTTCCTCTCCTCACTCTTCTTCCAGACAGTCACTGCCTTATGCTTTGAATAAAGTAATGTTATCAGAGATATCCCAAATTGTTTAGGGACCCTCACAGAGTAGGGACCAGGATCATACATCTACCTGAGTTAAGGAGCTGTGCTTCAGCTCAGTGTAGTAAAACATATTTTGTAGCTCAGCTTGCAAGGGCACTGCAGTATTTTTTGCAACACCGCTCTCCTTTCCTCCACATGTTCCTGTGTGCCAGCCAGGGGTGTGTGCCCATACTGTAGCCCAGCAAGCTTAGGCTGGTTCACAGTGTTCTCAGTGCTCCAGAGGATGTGCTTCAGACCTTCATGGTGTGGTCTTGAGGATTCTCCTCAAGAGACAGCATAGACTTAACCAGAGACAGTCCCCTCATCCAAGGTGTCTGACAGATATGGATCTGGTGAGCTATATCTATTGTAGTTGTGCACCTTGCTTTCTCTGGGTTTTCCAACACTGAAAGAGAACTTCCAGCTGCAGATATTGGAGATCTGGAGCTTTGCATGCTTGTAAATTTAAACATTAAACTGAACAGAAATGAAGCTTAAAATGTATTCCCTTAAGTATGTTCTCTGGCCCTACAGTTCTCTCCTCTATCCAAGGAAAATATTTATCCTCTGAAAAACACAGGTGTCAGAGTTGGGATCACATCCTTTTTTCTGATTCTTAGCTGACTGCAGGACTGTGTTCTTGGTAACTGAACTCTGAAAACAGAGTAAACAGAATTTAAACAGGATTGTGTTTAAGTACATGGACTGGTATGCATGTGCCAGCCAGGAAGAATTGTGCAATTAGTCTGTGAGATATCTAATTCATATTGATAATTTAACATATATCATATTACAACAACACCAAAACTGTTTTAAATGCTGCTTGAACAAAGTTCAGGAGGCAAATTTTGTTTGGGCTGATTATCCCTGAGTTGCAGCATTATGCTGAATTTCAGGTAATTACATTAGATTAAATGTGTCACAAACTGAAATTGTGTACCAAAAAATGACTAGAAAAGTGTCATTTAAATGGAGATGCAGTTTCTGTGTTGGCTCTGGATAATATCTGCCTACCATAGGTTACCTTCTGAAATAATGGGTTTCTTGAATCACATACTGATTGATGATCTAAATATATGTCTTGATTTGCAGTACACTAGGACACTTGATTGCTTCTCTGAAATTAATTAATGGTCTTATTTCACCACCCAGAGAACACCACAGACATGCCAGCAAAACTAATGAGGAGTGACAGTCTTTCATAGCATTGGAACAAAGAATCCTGCCATTGTGTGAACATGAAGTAAAACCACTCTTAAAAGAAACCTCCTTATGCCTTGGTTACGTAATTTTGCATTGAAAAAAAAGTTCCCATTGCTGCTGCTTTGGTTTTGTGAAAAGCATAAAAGTCGCTATTCCATGGCTGGAAATTTGTTTTTACCTGCTGTCAATACTATCTGGTATCTGTATTTGGTGTGACCTAGACTCTGATCCTTAGAGGCAAAGGCCAGAGTGACCCCAAATTTTCTGCATGATTTAAAGACAACTTAACTTTAAAAAAATAAAAACCAAAAAAATCCCAAACAGTGATGGTGATGGCAAAGAGAACATGACTCTTCTGAATTGCAGTAGCAAGAAAAAAAGGAGAGAGAGTATGTTAAACTAAAAGCTGCTGCTCCCTTGTTACCCAGGTAGGGCAGCTTCTCAGTTACCTTTGATTCTGTATTCCATGAAGATGCCAAGAAAACAATCTGGAAACTATCTTGGTCCAAGATCCAGTTGTGAAACTGCAAGAAATAGTAATAAAACTTTTGCATGGAAGATGCTGTTTACTGGAGTACACCTTGGTCTTGGAGTTAGCTCCATGCCACAGGAAAATATGACTGGAAAATATGTACTAGCATGGCCTGCTGAGTCATATTTACCCCACATCTGCAATAGTTTTAAATAACAAAAACGTAATAAAGATGGGTCTTTGGGACCACTCTGTTTAGCAAAAGCTTATTTAAATAGTTTTTAATGTTTAATTTTTCTTTTCCAGCACTACGTCCACTGTATTTTACTGAACCTAAAATGACTCACATCTTGTCATTACTGTAATTTTCCCTCCCTCTTTTCTTGCAGCAATGGTTGATAGTGGGTGGATGGAGAATGCTGACCAGAGGAGTTTTGCAAGCAATATTCTGGTTATATAATCTGTGGATCTTACTTATAAAATCAACTTGATTCTTAAATAGATCCTGCTGTGCTTAAAAAAAGTTTGATTTTCAGGTGTCTGCAGCCACTCATTCTCTCCAGACTGTTTTTACTTCTTATATACATTTATTTATTTCTTTAGAAATGCTGTTTTTTTCAGTTATATTCTGTAGGTACCAGTGTGCAGCATTAGAAATGAAGAATTACACTCCAGAGAGCAACTTGATCACTTCATGCATCACCAAAGAACTTGCAATAAATTCATCATCCATAACCTCAAACCCCATCCATTTATAAAACATAGTCTGTATATGTAATATATTTGTGCTGTGTAGTGCCTATAAAGAATGTTTAAATTACTGTTTACTGGCCGGGGCTATGTGCAAATCATTATTTTCAATCATGTATATACACTTATTTAGCTTACTCTCATAATTGTAGTCTCCTTGCAAATCTTTTCCATTCTGAATTCAGATGATGCCTCAGCTCCCGCGCTGGAGACTCAGCCTCAAGGTGATGAAGAAGGTGAGCAAATTTAACAGTGTGGTATTAAACTATGCAGTTATGGACTGTATTCCACAACATAAAATGCCATTTTAAGATTATCTACAACTGCTGGGGCGGTTGCAAGAAATGGCAAACATCTCTTCTTTTTCCAGGAACAGCTAAGACAATGAACACAATAGAATCTTACGGGCAGTGAATTTTGTATGATAGTCTTGAGATGAGACTTCACGTGTGGAGACCAGCATCAGCAATTTTAATTGTTGCTACTGAGGGCAGACACAAGTTTTAAACTTGAGCCAAAGTGCAGATTAAAACTCTACGTTCAAATAAACAAGTCAAAGGGTAAATTCTATCCTCAGCATAATGACTAGTAATATCTAGTCATAGATAAGGCTAGTCACTAGTTAAGGCTGATATTTTGGGAGGCTTATTTGTCTCTGGAGAAATTAATTGCCATTAAATAAGAAATTAGAGTTCTACGTTGTGGCTGCCTTATCACTCACCACTAATCTTGCAGAATTTTGTCTGCAGTCGTTGAGTATTTTGGGTCCAGACTAGAACATTTTTATTTTAATTAAACATAATTGTAATCTAAAAGTTTTTATTTCAATCTTCTGTACAAATAGGATGAGGAAAGAACTATCCATGCTTTTACATGAATTATAGTCTTTACTGCCCTAGTATAAACCAGTGTGGCCTTTTTTTTAAGATCTATGTTTCTTTAAAACTAGCTATGTACTATTCAGTTGCTAGTAATTTTTAATAATGTTAACATTTATAAAGCATTTCCTGTTGCCTTTTTTTTTTTCCTAGATATAGCTTCTCGTTATCCTACTTTATGGACTGAGCAAGTAAAGAGTAGGCAGAACAAAACCAATAAAAGCTCAGGTAAGACACTGAGGTTGTCCTTAGTGTGCAAAGCTCATGTGAAGATATGCATGAACCATTTTAGTAACCATCATCCTTCCACTCTCACTGTATGATAGTGCCTTAATGATTTGCATGGTGATGATTTACTAAGCTGATGCATCATATGTTCCTTTTATGGACAGGTACATTTGGCCAGGTTTACTTGGCTAAAATGGAATTAGTCCACTAAAGTCTCTGGCTCATGCTTATTTGCATCTGTTATTGGGTCAGACATTTATTTTTTGCATTATTTTTAATTATCTTCCTCTTTGTTATCTGCTTATATTTGGGTGATATGTAGCAAGAAGATGCTTCTAAATTGACAGTGTGGGTTACATTTTCTTGGTGGTAAATCTTAGGAGGCAAACCTGAAAAGTAGCAAACTCCTATCAGAAGCCAGTTTTCAGTGAGCAGGATTCAGAAAGGCTGTGTAACCTGTTTTTTACTACATCAATCACCTGCTATTTACAAACTAATCATTGGTTTGGTGTAAATTAATTATGTTGCTTTTTAAAAATAGTTGTGGCTTCTGGCTTTACTTATTTTCATCACTGTTTAGAACTGAGCTTTTTAAACCTAGACTAGGAATGCCATATGAATGTCCTAAGGCTGAAGTCTCTGTAGTATTCAGATAAATTCAGTGCTTTGGTGGATGATAAATTTTGATGCTTTTCTCATTGCACCTTCGTTTCAGTGGGATAAACTTTAAACAATCTTCCTGGTTTCTATTTGTGTGGAAAACTGTATCGTTTGAAAGGAAACATTAATGATGTAGGCTATGATTCAGTAAATCACCCCAAACCATGCTTCGAATCCGGTAGAAATTGAGGTTATGCTTTACATTAAGTACTGTGCTTAAGTGTTTTAAGTATATTGAATTGAGGTCCAAAAACATTTAGAAAAGACAAACAATCATCATGAGAAAGGAAGCAAGATGCTGAAAGGTTTAAAGATTTCTTTATACAAGCTATTTTTAACATAAGTGCAATAATTATTAATTTTTTTTTTCTCTTCTTGATTTTCCAGTAGGCACTTCAGGGAAGGACAGTGTAGACAAGTTTGAAGCAAATAATTTTCATGCCGGAGATTTAATTTGTCATTTCTTTAGTCAGTGTGGGCAAGAACAGAATTCCTTTGGGATTTCTGTAGCATAAAATATTTGTATAAAGTTTGCCACTGTTAGGAGTGTTTGTTTAATTTTTACAGTGCTAGAGACTAAAGCAAGACTTCTTGAGTTTGCAGTGTAGGTGCTGGAAGCCAAAGGTTCGACACGCACACACACGCGCGCGCGCACACACACACACACACACACACACGTGCACATAAATAGACAAAATAAAAAAAGTGGGTTTATTTCTGGGAACTGGTATCCTCCAGTCCATCTAAACATGTATTTACAAGAGAAAAGGAATCAGAAGCATAGTTTACCTGAGTTGTGACTGCAAGCCCATCGTCAAAAGCGTGATTGAGTTAGATTTGCTAACAACAGGACTTGCTCAGGACTGTGGTGCTCTACTCAGGCTAGCAGAATTACTTCAGAAGGTACTGTGTAGCAAACCTTGCTTTAATTTGTAGCTATATCTATTGTGCCAGACTGACATAATCAATCAAGGTGAATCCAGGTGCTAAAAACAGTGTCCTCACTGATTGTTGTAGGAAGGTTTTTAAGGTCTTGGAAAAAAAAAAAGTAAGATTTTTCCCTTATTACCTCTCAGAGTGGTGCCAAGGCTTTTGGGAATATCCACAGAGAATCAACTCCGGACTGTTACATGTGCAGACCAGGAAAGATCTTGCCACTGCATCCAAGGATTGTAAACTTGCTGTCTTCCCACTTCCAGGCTTCCGTATAAAGGATAAATATAGATGTCTTCCTCACTCAGTTAGCTTAGTAAACTCTGACTCAGACTTGGTCATACAAGCATCAGAAACCTTATTGAAAAGTATTTGCCTGAGGAAAATTTATCTCTGCATAGGAACTGTGTTTATAAAACCAAACATGAAGCAACTATATTCATAATGGGCTAAATTTTCCTTTGCTTTTCTATAGTAATCCTAGTGCTGTCAAAGAAATTCTTGAGGTATAACTAGCAAGTAACACTATCATCTAGCCCTGCCTATAGAACATAACTAAAAAAAAAGACAAAACTAACAATTTCAGGCAAGATACAAATATCCTATTTAAAAACTTACTATTTTAGTCTGTACTGCTTTCTTCTTGCTAGTTTTTACCTGAATATATGTTCTAGTATATCATGATCAATGTGTCATCTACAAGCTTGTCTTGAGCTGAGAAATCAATCTCCTTAGGAGAAAGTTTTGGTGAGTTAATGTCACAAATGGATACATTAAATTTCTTTTACCCCTCATGAAGTGGTTTGCTTTTACTATTGTGCAAATTACTTGCCAGTTACAATTAGCCAGTAAAATTAGCATAAACTATTTCGAGTTTTGGAAGATAGAAAATAATGGCTCAGGAAGTTCTAGTTTATATTAGTTCTCCAGTGCATTCATTTGACTGAATAAGCCTAAATTAATTTAGCATGGAGTAATGACATTTGCAGGACTCACAGATGCAAGGCATGAAATTAGTGGATTATATATCCATGTTCTACAATGCCTTCTAGTGTCTATTCTTCTTGTTGGCTCAGAGAAATAGGCCTTTACTGTTGACTTAAGGCGTTTGTGGAGTGGTATTTAACCTATTAGCTTTTGAGAACGAAATTTTACTCCTGGCAAAAATGCCATCAACATTGGATCATGTTACAATAGCTCTGTTTAGAGTGGCTAATTTGAGCAGAAACATCTCCATTTTAGCTCTTTTTGTACATGGAAGATGATTTTCAAAATACGTTTTCTTCCCATACTTAGAATATTCATCTTATTGCTAAAGTAGTTTTTGCTGAGATGTTTTATATATATGTCACAATACCTTTGCAAATATTTTATGACTACCCCCACACTCCTCATTTATTTCTCCCTTTCACAGAAAATATTGTGGATTTGCCATATCAGATTGGCAGAAGTAAGAATTTTACCAACAGCAATATCAAATAAGCAGAAAACATTGAACAAGCATCTACATGGTTTCTGATTAAGACATCAAAATGTTTTTTGACACTGCTGGTTGTCTGTGAACTCAGTGTCTAAATTCCTGCTGTAGTTGGTGGAGCTGTAATTGGTGCACTCAGTGAAGCCTGGAGAGACACCCAGTTCATTGCACAGCTCCCAGCATTGTGAACTGACTAGATAACTGGAGCTCACTAGGCATGGGGACTACTTTAGACCTGTAGCTGATATTAAGGCGTCTGTGCTTTAGGCGAACTTAATGCCACAGCAGTATCAGTTGGAAATTCAGGTACTACTCTTTTAAAGCTTTAGTATTTTAGACTGGAGGACAGAAGGTTTTTTTGCCCTGAAGAAACTGGATAGTTTGGACTATGTTCTTAGCAATGGCCAGTTACTGTAACTTCGGGGCTCAGTGCGAATTTAATGTGAGTGGAGAAGACAGTGCAGACACTTTCCCATCACCTAACTGGGAAAATGCAGTCCCCTGAGGAGAGCTCAGGCTGGACTGTAAATCTCTTAGGTTCTCTTTGCTACATCTGCTCTATCAGCAGTTTATATCCCTCTGGGATTCTTGGAAACACAGTGTGACATTTTCCAGAGGTTGTACACCATCTTTTGAGTTTGACTATAGACAAAGAAAGTGTAGTTTAATTCTTTTCACAATGTCCAGTGAAACTTCAAATTAATTTTGTTAGCTTGAATTTGAGAGCCATTATTTTCAAATAGTCTATTGTGGGAGCACTTTCCTGACAAATAAATAGGGTGAGTTTAACTGATAATATTTTTAATGTTAAAAAAGGTAAAGCACTCAGTAATTCCTCAGTAGAATCTGTACACCACAGAATAAACCATACTTAGTGTAAAATTTCATTAATTTTGCAAATACAGGAAAGAAAAAGTCACCCATAACCTGTAATATACTTGCATAGGTACTTAAAGACCTTAGAGATCCTGGTGATAATGTAATTCAAGATTTTAAAAAAAAATGTTTGAATATTGTTCTAGTGGCTAAAATACAGTACAGTTTTACCTATTTACTATTCAGTTCTGTTCTCTAATTATTATGCTTTTGTATTCTGTTTCCATAAAGATGGAATAGTATCTTAATTCTAATGATTTTTATGTTCATTGATCATACTTGATTTCTTGGTCGTGTATTAATGAGCATTTTCAAGGGGTTGCAAAACTGATGTTTGTTGTGTTGATAATCCAGTATGATCAGTATGGTCAAAATGGAAGAGAGGAAGTAATTGTTGCCTTTCTTTGTTGACCCAATAGCTCACACTTCATCAGACACATGATGCAGTGTTTGTGCCAGCTTCATGTTTTCTGCCATCTTTATGCTTATATGCTTTAAGCAGGTGCTGGTGGACAAGCCATACATAATCCATCATAAAATAGGGTTGACCCAGAGAAAACCCTGATCTACCATTGAGGCTTCTGAGGCAGGGTCAGGTTTATGTGATCATGACATTTTTCCTCCAGAATGAAAATCCTAAATCAGAATTAATTGTCTCCTCAACTTATGGTTTTAGTAATTTCAAGAGTGCCCAGATTTCAACCAATTTTATCTGGATATTCTGGTAATGTAGAATCATCATCATCATAATTTTTTACTTCACCTGTGCACATGTGAAAGGGACACATAACTTTTTATTTAATTTTCTGACACAATGGAGTAGTGTTTTATCACTGCCTTTTTTCTACAGTCATTTTCAGGACTTAAAAAATCTGTTGCAAGATTTTATCAGTTGGTCCCAGAGAGTTCTATACAATGCAAGTTTCATTCTCAAAACACCATCTGAGGAAACACTGACATGCACATACAGCAATGTATTATAGATTGGCTGCAAATGCAAATAAAAACAGTCTGTATAATGTCTGCTGAAAATGTCTTCTTAATAGACTAAAATAATGAAATTGTGTGTCTGTATCTATACAAAATAGCTGCTTGCATTTATCTGTCTGTATAGTCTCGATCTGTTGGCAAAGTGTGTCAGTGAGGCTGATTAATATGACAGAGTGACATTCTAAGAGGTGAATTGCAGTGTCATCTGACAACTTCAAAGCATTTGTACATAAGAGTTTTTCTCACATGGAAACTATGTTGGTCGGCAGTGAGGTTTCTGTCTTGTTAGCTTGCTTTGTTTTGTCTTTCAAAGGCAATTGTTCCAGTGGTATCCTTGTGAGCTGATGATTCCGTGACAGTCACCTCCTGAGAGGACCAAGACAAACCTTGTTCCAAACTCAGATGCTCATGTTCATTCCAAACTCAACCTGACTAACTTCTTCCTGTTTTGCCTATCCTAACAAAAGACAGCCTTAAAGTTAAAAAAAAATCTTGCATGGAAAAACAAAACAAAACAAAAAACCACATTTTCTTTCAAAGGAAATAAATGAAAGCGTTTGTGTGTCTGCCCAATTACATCAATTCTAAGAGCCATTCCTTTCTAAGCATAGGAAAATTATTAACCTAGAGGCAGAAAGCTGAGTAACAGCTCAGGGACTTCTTATTTATTCTCATTAATTGTTGTATTCTCCAGATGTTGTTTTTAGTGTTCATTGAAGATAAATTACCTGCAGTTGAAGCTTTCCTTTTTCTTAAGTAAAAATTCAGATCCAGTTGCATGTTTCCACTTATATATTTGTTACAAAATGGTTAGAACTTTTCTAGAAGTTTTTTTAATTAGGCTTATTTCACAATGTGAAAATTTAAGATATTAAACCAGTTAAAAAAGAAGGAAATCAAAATGGATGTCATAACAAAGTGAGGAAAGAACATAGGCAAGAGGGGGAAGAAAGTATTTTAAAAGCTTGTTGCCTGTCTTTTTCAGCAGGGGTTCCTAGGAGGTAATGTGTTGGCCTGTAGAACCCTGGCTAATCTTCCATTCTCAGATTTGCTTGTATTTAGCATTGAAGGAGGGGCAGGTGAGGATGATTCCTACTTGCTCTTAATTTGTTATGCCTATATTGGACGCTGAGAAATTGAATTCAAATTAAGGCATAAAGTGGATTTACATAGACAAAGAGCCTTAGTAGAAGTGGTCCGTTGATTGCAAACCACTGAATTACACAGGAAAACTGGAGCTTTTTGCCTGTTACTAGCTCATTTCAGCCCTAAAGACAGGGTTTCTTTTCAACAATTAGTGGGGGTGTGGGGTATGAGCCACACTCAACCATGGGAATTGTCCTCCCAAGCTTGTGTTGTAAATGCAGTCATTAGCCATAGCTGGAAAAGTCAAAAGCATGGTAATAAATTGTTGAAGTATATCCATGTTATGCCTAGAGTATCTGACATTATCAGGGGCTAAAAGCTACAACAGCCTATTGGAAATCTGTAAGGTTCTGGCACAGGGGTTTCATAATCCAGACTATCTGAAATGGAATTGGCGTGAGGCCTAAAAACGTCAATTCAACCTATGAAAGGAAAATAGAAGGCACAAGTATAGATTTTAAATGTCTTCAAACATCCCAAGAGGTTAGTAAGTCAGCAAGTGGATCCTGTCAATGGAAACTCAGTCCATAACAGATGGGCAATCTGTCTCTGCCAAATTTTAGACAAGATCAAGTGCAGACACTTCTACTGTGAACTAACACGTTGGGCTCATCTGCAGGTCAGTTCCCTACACAAGGAAAGGCATGACATCTACATCAAGTTTCATGACATGTACCTCAAGTTCAAGTATTTTATGTTAGCCATTGATCTGGCTTTTGGGCCTTGTAAAATTTGTGGATGCTGAAAAACATGAGCTGGTAGCACATTTTTTTATTTGGCCTGTTCTCTCAGCAAAGTGGTGCATAGCAATTAAAGAGAAAAGCATTGCATGGAATTCTTAGTCAGAAATACTCACTCAGATGACGACTGTAAGCTTCTGAAAACAACAGTCCTATGGCCTTCTCAGACCCTTTGGGTTGTCTCTTGTAGCTGATTCACTGAATGTTCCCTTCAGAGTTCAAGAAAGAACTTAATTATTTGGAGTGAACTATAATTTCTGATTTGTATTTTAAGTCTAAACCTAGAATTGTTAAGAAACTGCTGGGGAAGGAGATCCATGAGGCACTGTTGCAACTTGTTATATGCACTTCTGTTATATTTTAAAATATTTTAAAGTGTAGGAGGTAGTTCTCTTTACTTCTCCTTCATTTGTTGTTTTTCTGTCAAGAACCACAATAGTTTTAGAGTAGAATTCTTTCTGACTATTGCTTGCAAGATACCTTCTAGCAGCTGAAAAACTCTGCTTAAAAACTGAATGTTCACACCACTTGGGCAAATCACTAAATAGTTGACTTGGTTCCTAACAGAGAACTTCATCTTACTTTTCAGCAGCAATTTTTAATGATATTCTAGTCTTGATTTACCTGCTCCAAAAGAGGGAACAGTACTCTTCAATCTCTTCATGTTCTTCACCAGTGAACAAAATCACTCTTCATACTCTGGTCCTCTTTCTTTTCCTTGCCTTGCTTTGCCTTGCTTGACCTAAATTGGTAAAGGAAAATTACTGTTTTCATTCAGTTCTTTCAGAGTCATCCAAGAAGATTAAACTTTCCAGACCTCCCCACACTGCTTGTATGTTATGATTCATTCTAAATTCATAGGCTGCTGGATCATACTTATTTAAGAGCTGTCCTATCTTTAATAATCCTTTTCACAAGGATTTTCATTTATCTTCATTTTGATTTTACGTATTAGTTCAAAACCTTTACAAAGATCAAGCACTGACATTTCCAGCTTTTTCCTCCCACGACAGGGGAAGATCCTCCCATCCTAAACCATTAAAAAAAGAGCTCTGTTTTACATCCAGTTGATGTTCTTTATCCTCAGGATGTTCAAGGGCTTTACTGGACCCCCACTGTGGGGAGGAAAAAAAAAAATCTGTTTTATGCAAGGCTGATAATTTCTATTTTACTGCATGTGATGGCATTTGATGCTAAAAGATAGTAATCTTCCCTGACCATTTTTAATTATATTACATTACTTTCTACAGCAAGTTAATGACACAACAGTCCTGCTTGAAGTTCTCCTTTAGTTTTCAGACATGCACTCCCCCACCTACCCACAGCTTTCTATGGTTTGCCAGACATCAGATTGCATAATCATAAAAACATCAATAAAGTCCATAAATCCTTAGAGGAATGTCAGGTTAGTGATCTATATTTTAGTAACAGATGAAAAAAAATCATGTAAATCATGTTAATGCACAGAAACATATTATACTGGATCACAACTAATGACATAATCTTTCTGGTAAATAGATAAAACTTTCAGTCAAGACAGCCTGGTTCTGGCTATGGCTGTACTATGATTGTTGTGTGGTATGCAGAAGATAGGTCTTCCAACAGGGTAAACAATAAGAGCTGCCAGGCCTTCCATCATCATCCAATGAGCTGATAGTTAGGAGAAAATGTCCATGTTCTATGAAGAGATGCAGTTTTTTCTTTTATCAGGATAAGTCAAATAATCAGCTATCTACCCTCCCAATAATTGAATAAACTTTGTTTAAAAAAGAAGTGAAAACCATTTATATGGATTATGGAATTCTACTGCTTGATTTGCACCAAAAACATTCTGACTGCTGTTAATGGAAATACAGACCATAGGAGTATCATGTAATGTTCCCTGGTAGATCAGGTTTTGGCTAGTCATGGTGTCTTTAATTTGGAGGGATTTTTAATTGGATGATTTATCCCATATGAATTCCAAGTTGTGTCTTTGCCAAGGCATGTATCTCTGAACAAAATTGTTGAAGTGACTGACAGCTTGTGTTACAGTTTGTGCATTGCTTAATTATTAAAAAAAAAAATTCTTGTTTTTTGCTTAATTCTGTAAAAAATTGCCAGGTGATGCAGGAACTTTCTGAGGCTTCATCAGTAGCGTTTTCCATTTGGAACAAAAGCAAGAGAAATTCAACGAATGCAGTGATTTCTATGTGATGGGTGGAATTCACCCCCAGATCTGTCCATTGGCCACACATCCACAGTGAAGCTATTGCATTACTCTGACTCTTTACAGCACTGTCTGCTTTTTATGAATTGTTATGGTCCAAGGTTAATGTTGTCATCCATGGATCCTTTACCCTACCCTGTTCTTAATGCAATGTACTGGATTTTTTTAGTTTCCAATGTTTCCAATGTAAAGCCTCCTTTCCGCACAAAGCCACACAGAGGGTCATCAGAGCAAGGGAACATCGTATAGTCAAATTACATTGCTGAAGTACATAAACGCACTTTGAGGTCTTCTCATCTATACCCCAACTGTTGTGTTATGACTGACATGCTTTGCATTTTACTGCACTCTGTACCTCGTGCTCTGTCATCTCTCAAATCAGACGGATCCAGATAAATGTTAGATGCTATGTTTTCCCTGCACTCTGCATTGCCAAGGAATGACTGCCGAGGAATAACTGCTGAGGAATAACATTTAAGTATTGTTTCCACAATGCACTTGATTTCCGTGTTACTGGAGAAGAAGCAGTGGTTGAAGAGACAGACCACTGGTTTTCATTAAGATATTTTTAATACCTGTTTTAGTTTAAAAACAGCAGGCTAAGTATCTGCTCTCATCCACAAATAAAACTATGCTTAAATGCAATTAAAGCTGTAAATTAAATTTTAGATCTTAAATTCTCTTGGTCAGAACATGAGAGAAAACAGAGGGCAAAGCTTAATATGTTAGACTGGTTGAAAATGCAGCATTCTGTGGGAAACACATGACATACTAGGGAACTTGTTTTTTAAATATATGTATTTTCATCTAAAAAAGTGCATCTTCAAGGCAAAAATTCAATAAATTGAAAAGATCTTCAAATAACTGAATGGTTTTGGCTCAAAACCCAAAATCTTGATAGTTCATTGTAATGTCTTATTGGTGCTGTAATTTTAAAATTTCTTGAGTTCTTCCTATTTTGAGGGCTAAGTCCTTAGGTTGACAGTATATGTAGAACATAACAGTCTCCTTGTTTTATAAACTCAGACACTTCAGGAATCTTGGATTGTATGATTCACTGTGAAGTTCAACACAAACAGCTTGTTGAGGGGTTTTGTTTTGTTTTCTTTTTTTACCAAAAAGAAACATTTTGAATGAAAAACATCTTTTCATTCAAATTTTGGTTTTCCAGCAGACAGTCAAAATAAAAATTTTCAACCAGTTGTATTACAGTCATAACAACCTATGAAAAATTTATATTCTTGCCATTTAAACAGTGAGTTATCTTTAAATGAGATTTTAGTGATATTTAGACTTACCAGTTTTGTTCTTCAGTGAGTAAAAACAACTTACCAAAATGAAAGAACTTTTATTTGCCTCTATTTGAAGGAATGAGTAGGTGCAGTTTTTGTGGGACTAGAATGCATTATAAATACATAAATTCCTCAAACATGGGTGACTTTTAATGCCCTTGCATTATTTTCCTGTACACCCAGTTAAATCAGGGTGACAAACTCATTGATACTTGGTATGGAAGCAGAGGAGTATGAAGTCAAATTAACTCTTCAAGTGCCTCCAAGATCTGAGATAAAGTTGTAGCAAGAAAAAATAGTTCAGAATTGCAAGATCTGTTCAAGTTCAAGTCTTAGAAAGGGTTGAGTGCCTCCCTCAGTTATTAGGCCATATTTTCACATCTGTATTAAAGCAAATTCCAAAAGACAAAAGGAGTGACAGACTGATCCTGATGGTTATGTTTATCTGTTGTTTAGCGAATTCATCCACATAACTCTGATACAATGGAGACTTTTAACAGAATCAGAGGTGTGATTAGTTGCAGAGGCTCATGACCTCACTGTCCTGGTGCAGTTTACTCTTTCAGAACATCCCCGTGCCCAGTTATTCTGGCTGACAAGGAGGTAGGGACTCTTTCTGTTTGTTTACTTGCCTAACTGGTTTGGGGAGGAGAAATTTAAGTAACTTCTGATCTTGTTTCCTGTCTGACTTTCCTAAAACTCCCATTATGTACCTAAAGTCTTAATCTCAAAACTGCCAGAAGGTAATGAGAAAATTGTCGATCTCATTGCTTTCCTCTTTGGCTGTATAAGTCTCTTAGCTGAAGGGACTTACAGTTTTGTTGTTCTTGCAGTTTCTAATCAGATTTTAAAAGCAATCTAAGATCATTCTTAGGGCATGATTTTAAGTTCCTACGAATTGACACAACAGAGAAGCAGTGAAGCCAAAAATATCAGTATAAATGTCAGTGGTTTTAAAGGTCACTTCTCCCCATTTCCCTACGAACATCTTCAGTATAAAACAGTGACTTGTACTGTAGTCACATATCCTGTAGTGATATTTAGCTAAACAATCCAATATAATAATAGCAAATAACTGTAGGAGGGGATGATTTAGTTTCAGCAGGCATGAAGCCTCATTTTAGGCAGAGCAGTGTAAATAGGAGTGACTCTGCTGCAGTTACAAGGCTAATACCACTGGAAGACTTATGAGGAGAGAGGAAAATCGGGCCTGGAGGGTTCTTTTAATTTTCTTTTAAGTTTTCTCTTTATGGGGACATTAATGGTACAGGACTGATGATGGTGTTATCACTTCTCTTGGAAACACAGTGCACACTCATTTCTTAAAGTAATAGTATGTAGTACATCAGTCTGCTGAATCAGGGACAGGAGGACAGCCCACCCCAATCCTGCTGCTGCTACATAGCTGGAATTCCTCTAGACTTTAATGTGTTGTCTTGACTTTAATGTGCTGTCAGCACAAGGGCTGCACTACTCCACTGGTATTGCCAGCTGAAAGGCTGAATAAAGTATTTTTCTTTATTACATTTATGTACAACTTAATTATCACCAGATGATGTGTTTTGCATTGTGAATCATATTTATATTCTGAAAAACTGAATATTCGTAAATACCTTTGCACGTCAGAGAATATGTCACATAACTAACCACAGTGCTGAGGATGTCATGGTGCACCCACCTTTTCAATACTCTTGTCAAAATGAGCCTATATGGCTTCTATATAGAGCACCCCCTGGCCACAGCAAGGTAGAGGAAAAATGCCTTGCTTCAGGTTTTTTTATCCCCTATATGATTAAGAAAGTTTGTGAATCAGAATACTATATTTAAGCTTAATTTAGTTTTATTTCATACTTGCTTTTATTGGAGCCTTCTGCAATGTTATTACACTATCTGTTATTCATCCTCAAAGTTGGTTGCATACAGAGAATTCCCCATTCTGTTTCCAATCCTTTCTTTGCAGTCTTCTTTCTCTCCTGTCAGCAGCTGATCTTCACTGTTTGTTTCTCAATTTTTGCCTAGATATCATTCAATCTCAAATGCCAGGGAGCATTTCTTCTAACACTGATTTATCATATCTCTTTTCTTTCATCTTCTCCTTTTAACTAAGACAATCAGAGGCATAAACTGGAGGCTTTATGAGGCAAAAACCAAGGAATAAAGGCTGTTAAACTGCTATGAGTTTTCAGGCTGTATTCTGAAAATACAGTGACCCAAAAACCAAGCTGAGAGTTCTTAGGAGTGTGCAGTTGAGCAGTGACTGCAAAGAATAGGAGACAGAGCTGGATTCCTCGACTGAGTAGAATTGGAAAGGTGTCATTACCTATCTTTGTAGAATGTCAGAGACCGTTTTGGAGATACCTTGTCCAGATGTGTTATCCGTACTGCAGGATAGTGAAGGATACCAAAATGTAGTAGATGTTTGACCCTAAATATAGTGAAATATATTTTCAGCATTAATTCAGTACTTTTATGAGTAAGAATGCTTCCTTAACAAGAATTCATCCTAAATTATAATGCTTCCTAAGTAAGAACACATTACCTTAGTCAAAGCTGTGAGTTGTTTTGTGTAAGTTCATTTGAGTTTTTCAAATAAGACTCATACAATTGTCATAATGTCAATGCTGTTAGTCTGACTGACTAGTGCTCAGAGTCTTGGACTATATTTTGTGCCAATATCACTTCCTCGGGATGTCATTGTGTAGACTTAAGCGACCTGCAAAGTATTGTATGTTGAAAACATCTGACGTCAGCTAGTGGAGGGAGACAGTGTGGTTTCATTGCTTACATTCAGGGCAGCTAACCAGGAACTCCAGGGATCTAACCCTGGCTCTGCTTTGGGCAGGGCTGTTGCAGTCTGGACAGACCAATGCAAGCAGAAGAAAAGTTTCATCAGAGAGGTGTTTGAGATAGCAACTAGTACATGACTATAGAATACAATACAGAGCTTTACAGCGTTATGCAGTATAGCAGGTGGAAGTGAAGAAAAAGATGTTGCATTGACCGATTGAAATAGTGGTATTTCTCTAAATGAAAAGGCACCATTTTTTCAATTTTTGCATGTAGATTTCATGCCTTTTGTTTTGTTTGTTGATTTCAGTGTTTCTGTCATGTAAAACATGACATTGGATTTATATCTTTTTCCTTGCAACTAAATGATCACTTTAAAGGTTCCTCCCCTTCATTTGGAAACTATACCTGTCATTATGTCATTGTAAAATATGTATGTAGAACACAAGCAAAAGAGGTAGCCTTGCCCCTTTGATGCAAGGAAGAGCCTGTGTCATCTCCTGCATATTATCTTTATGAAAACTTGCATACATGTATGAGGCAAAATTACTGGTGTTCAAGGATACTTGCCATGGGACTGTACAGTAGTTATTCCCTAGTGAGACCCAAGGCAAGCAGGTTTGTAAATACACAGGCTTTTCCACTCTTTTTTAGCCTGTGTTTATTCCTCATGATTGATGTAAACAACTACAACTAAAGGCCCTTGTGGACTACATTAATTATGCCAGTGGTTGATTGGTTTGGCCCCAAATGCTTTGTAACAATAGGCAGATTTAATTAGCAACAGCTCTGATTGTAATAGCTTCACAACCTCCTGAGACCATCGTGCACTGAGCTTCCTTTTACATTATTGTCAAGCCATTAAACAACATTTAATTTTCCGAAAGTAAAAAAACACAAAATGTACAATGCATTATATGCAGAAACAATAACAGAACCATCTTCACACAAGCGATAATAAAAATGTTTCCTTATTAGGTGACTGAATGCCAACTTGCTCTTTCCTGTGATGCTCATTGTAAAAGTTAAATATTTATAATCTGTTTTACTTGAACAATACTGCCAAAACCAGTCTTTTGGATTTTCTTCCTTAATTGTAGAGAGCTTCAAAATAAATATGGCTTGAGGTAGTTGTACATGTCTGTGTGGGGAGACAAGAAGGGAACAGGTCTGAAAGGGCTGGAAATACCAAGCAAACACCTTGAAAAATAACACTTCGGGAAACCTGCTCTTTACTCTCACGCACAGTAGATTGTTGGGAAATACTTTTGCAAGGCCTGTACCATTTATACAGGTTGTTTTTGTGGCATGTTAAACATTTAAAATAATGATCTTCTGAGCCCATAAAGTAATCATGGATTGTAAAAGATTAAGGATCCTTAAACACTTTAAAACTCTCATTTTACTAGTTCAAAAGTCTTCACTACCATGCATTATCTAAGAAGCCCTTAAAATTGTTCTGAATATTTGTGGGACTGACTTTTCTGCTGCTGATCCCTACTGGGTGCAATGGTATGGTTCCAGTTTACAAGAGCAGAAATTCTGGCCTGGAATTTTCAATATGATTGTAGGTCTCCCATTCCTCAAAAGCATAGCAATGTTTCACTCTCACATTGTATTTAACATTATCTACTCTGCAGAGAATTATTTCTTTTTGAAAACCGAGATGAAAGTGGAGTGGAATTGGAATTTTTATTTTTAATTCAGATTACCTTTGTTTTTTCCAAAGTTTGAAGGTAAAGCCAAGCCAAAGATTTGTCTTTGCTCTTGAAACCAAAGCACAGGCTGAGCTGTTTAACCATGACCATATGACAAAAGAAAAAAATAAAAGAAAGAGCAACATAAAACTATATTAAAAGTTGTTGGAGCTGAAAGAATTAGTATTAGAATATTCTTACTGGCTTTTACTCTTCTTTGGCTCATCCTCTTTATTGCACACAAAACTTTGCCAAAATCAGTAAACAGTCTTCTGTCTGAATCCTGGAGCTCTCCTCTTATGAATACTGACATCCTATGTGCTGTATAAATACTGTGCTTTGGATATAGTGTGCTGGGGGGCAAAGAGCTCTGCAGCAGTGAATGAGCCTTCGGCTTTATGCAGGGTTAAAGCACTGCAGTTGCCTTTTGACCAGGCTTCATGTTCATGTTGTTGAATCTCATACTGAGGACAAGAGTTCTGGGAGCAGTGTCATCAACAGATGATACCACCTTAGAGAATTTCTTTGTTGCTCTATTAGAAGATTTTTCATTGCACAACACAGTCCTGGTAATTAGAGACAGAAGCAATGATATGCATGCTCATTTTCCACCTGCTTCTTGCCTTCTCTTTGATGAGATGAAGAAGGGAAAAACAGCAAAGTGGCCAATTTTTGATTTGTCTGTTGTAGATTGGCTTTTAAGGGTGTAATTATGTTCTCAGTATTGCTACAATTTTTTAATTTTGTGATTGCTTAACCCAAGTAGGTTTTAAGGGTACTTATCTGAAAGGCAATGGCAATGGTAGCATAAACTTTTGCTTTATAGCTGTCAAAATAACTGCCTGAAACACTGAAAAAAAAATGGAGTATTCCTGTTTCAGCAGCTTACTTAATTTCTGTATTCCTGCTTCGTGCCAGAGGGCCAAATTCTTACCATTCTGTAATGCCAATCCAGTCTGCAATGAATTAGACAAAGGTGGAGACAGTATTAACCATTTTTTAAGATACTCTGACGCATGTAAAGAGAGCTACCAAAATTTGAAATAACATTACCTTCTTTTTTTGAACATATCTGCACATTTTTAAACTATGCATCTCAGATCGCATTCCCATGAAACAGAGAGAAATCCTCCTGGCTCCTGCAAGAGTAGTCAGGGATCTGTCTATAAGGTGGTTGGAAATGAGTTGATACTTAGAAAATTAAATGTAGGTGGAGTGCAGTCACCTGAGGCAGGAGTTAAGCAATAAGGGTGGAAAACACTGCATGGTGCCAACAGCATTAGCAGCGTGAACCTGTGGCACAAACATGACACAGGCTGCAGCCAGAGGTGCCACTGTACATCTCTGAAAGGAAAATTACTTGAGTGGCTAAGGTTACGTTTCGAAAGTCATATCCATGCACTGGTGTCAATATCTCAGTTTTCCAAATGGGAGAGAGAAACAACTTCTGTTTTATGGAGGGGAAATGCTAGATGGATAAACATTCGTGTAAGTCGGCAGGGTTATTTAAGTGCCCAAGTATGAGTTTAGGCAACCCTGTTTGCCTATTTTGTTTTTTAATTTTTAGTGGAGCTATTCAAACAAATATGTACCCTCAGCTTACCTGGCAAAGAGTTTAATTTTCACAGCTCTATGGAAAAAATGAACCAGCTTTATTTTCACTTCAAATCTCTCTCGAAAAATGAGAGATTTTTCCACTGGCACGGGACTCACATTTGCTGGTCAATATACTCATAAAGCAAGAATGATAGCTTTGCGCAATTTTGTTTAAAGAATGAGCCTTCAGATTGCTATAGCAAGCTGGCCAGCCAGCCACTGTGTTTGGGAAAAGTCAGTGATTTTCATTTGCTGTAACTTTGGGTGGTGGCTTTTTTGTTTGGTTGGTTTTGCAGTTTGAACGCAGTGGGGCTGCTCTGCTCTGGCAGGATGAGGCAGCCATATGTAGCAATAATAGGCACCAGTATTTCCTCTTGTGTAGGAAACCCAGATTTCATCCCATTTGCAGATAACTACTTTCAGATGTATCCTTGCAGGATGGGGCAGTCATTTGCACATTATCCTCTCTCCTGTTAGGGAAGTCGGGTTAACAAAGCCTAGCAAGAACACTGGGAGATGATAATCTGTGCTCTTTCCATTAATTGAGCAAAAGCAGGCTGAGGGATGTCACCTCCTCAGAAGACCAGATTTTTCACTCTCCTTGTGAAGCCTGATGCCATGTCATTGACCATTGGCTTTAAATGATTTTTGATTTGTGTAAAGGTTCTTTTTAAAGATCCATCAAAGAAGGTAGGGAATAGAAGGTAGTCCTTGGATCGTGCCTGGCACTTTGCAAGGCTTGCTATCACTTTCACTTCCTTGCTGTTAAAGAGTTAACAGAAATATGCTGCTTTTGGTTTACTGCTCTCTCACTTTTCATAGATGGTACAATAAAATATTTGACCTGGGAAGTTCAATACAAAAATTTTAGCTCTAATGCAAAATGCATCTTTGAAATAACTCTGATTTCTATAATCGAATGTATACTCACTTCATGTTTCTCTTATTTATCCACTATAGAAGTAAATGCTAATATTGAAATGTTTAGAATTTGATTGTGTTGTGTTTGTAAACAAAGACTAATTTCTGTGTGAATTTTCAAGTTGGGACAGATCTCACACTACTATTCTGTTCAATCTGAGTAAGAATGGCAAAATAGAGAATTACATTTGGTTTAAAAGAGGTAGCTAGTTTAATCTCTTAATCTGTTCAATGACAGTGAAGAGAAAAGGGATCACAAATACATAGTTGGATGATTTAAATTAGTTATAATTCTGTGAGAATTTGAAAACTTGCATAATGTTTCTCATCTGTTTAACCAAGAAGTTGGGCTAAAATAAATAAACAAGCAAGCTAACGAACAACCAAATAGAATGTTAAATAGCAGGGGTTTTGAGTCAAAATAGTTCTTTTTCTTTTGCAATGATTGTGGTTACAGTTTTTCTCAGTAACTGTGGTTACAGGAGTTCAAATCTTACGGAAGAAAAGAATCGTAGAGGTATGAACAAAAACTTCCCCAAACTAGGAACTTCTTTAAAAAAATCAAGCAGATTAAACAGCAAGTCATCCCCATTACATTTCAGACTTCTGTCTATGGCCCCCTAAACTTTTTCCTGTTGGTAGAACCAGAATTTGTGTATTTCAGAAGTCTTGATTTGATATAGGGCTTCCAGACCCAGAGTAAAAGCTGAAAAAGTCTTGGTGTATACCCGTAGATTATATTGATTATGATTATATTCTTTTCAGGTAAAGCTAAATAGGGGCTAGTGGTCTCTGTATCTTGAATCTTTTTTTCAATGAGCTCAGTGCATTTTCAGATTATTTTCTTTGTGTATTGAAGTGTCTTTGCATATAAAAGCACACAGATAAATGAGAGCATCTGTCTGTGATTTGTCCTTCTTTGTTCAATGGACTAAAGTACATAAATTAATCATTAGGGCTGTGTTGAAGCTTTTTGCTTTTTGAGCCACAATCATCAGCCCAAGCTCCAAAAGTGCAAAATAATGATCAGTTGTACCTCGAGAGCTCTCTGAAAATGCACACAAGGGGCTTGCAATATTTGTTTCCCACAAGTTTTTTCACAAATGAGAAAGATTATGGGCAGGAAAGTTGCCAGCTTCCTCCAGGCTTTGAGAACCATCATGCTGATGCACATCTGAACCTAACATAAATCATAACATGTGGCGCCAGATGAGTATTAGTGCTGTAATATAGTCCTAGGTTTTGGTTGCCATCATTCTGTTGGGTCTAAGGTTGAGTGTTTATTAATGTTACCTATTCCTTACAATCAGTACTTGGTCCATGAACAAATGCTAGGCCTAACTGGAAACATACTTGCATATGAATATATTCAACTGAGACCTGATGTTCATTGAATTTAGTAGGTATTTTTCCATGGGTTTTATTTAGGGAAGCCTGGCCCACGTAAATAATTTTTGTTTGATCCCGGTTAATGAACAGCCTTTATAAGAAGCTAGTAAGTAGCATGAGCAAATTAATTCTTGCGTTTTTTTGTAGCACCGTACTGCACTTGATTTCAGTTAGAATCGAGGTTATTTGAAAGTGTCAAGAGGTGGCAGGCAGACAAATTCTTTCAAGAACAGCTGTCCTGATTTGAAAAAAAAAAAAACATTCTTTAAAAAGATTGGTGTGAGATGCCCATGCTGTGGCCATGAGGGACGAGGAAACAACTTGGTGTACTCAGAGGGTAGGAAGTTTGCATTCAAAGTGCTTTATGCCACTTCATCTAGCTCTTCCGAGGAGGAATCTATTATGCCAGAGAATATCTGGGAAAAAGCTGGAAACCCTGAAAATAGAAAGGCACGGAATTACATCTCTCTTTTACTAGAATTAAATAATTCGGGGAATTTTTGTGCTTACAGCAGGAACAGAATTGATGGATTCTGCATGATAAAATGGGTCAACTGCAGGTAAAGAACCTGTTAGTTTACCTTGAAGGGGCGTGTTTGCTGCATTGGAATGATGGAGCCACTGCTGTAGTGGACCATTTTGCCAGTCAGACAACTTCACCTCCTCTGCAGGATGTGCATAGCTTGAATAGAAATTATTCCACTTCCCACTTTCCTTTCTAAAGTGAACATTTTGGTCATATGTGGAAATACAATTTGGTGTAATGTAAGTGGAATTCCATTCAATGAAACTTGAATACTATGCAAACAAGTTAAAAATATAAAACCATATTGTGATCAGTTTCCTTGGCGTGCATTAACTTCACTGGTTCAAAGAGGGTTCATCCTAAAGAAATGGATCAAATTCTTATTCTCATGAGATATGAAATTTCATGGAGGGATTAATGGGTATCAATAGGATGACTATTTATCCATCCTAATTATGGTGTATTGAAATAAACTAGCTCAAAGCTTCTGTAAATCAGTACTTGAAGTGCACTTAAATTAGGCCTAATTAACTAGGACAGACAGATGATTTGAATAACACTTTGATTAGCAGAAGTTGTAATACAATTTAGGTATATTAAAATTTCGACATGATTATATTCTGTCTGTATATCCTCCCAGAAACAGGGTAGAGCTGCAGTATTGACTACCTGTGATGTTACACTGTATTCCTCTAGAACCTGCTTATCACTTTTGGAAGTATTTTTGTTCACAGGTTTCTTGTTACCTGCTTTCTATAGGGGACACTGACCCCTAATAAAAGCTCCATTTACCCTTGAAACCAGTCTGTCTAAATTTCATGGCCCATTATGATAATGAGAAAAGGAGGGAGAAGGAACCAACTGAAAACAGAATTTCTTGGAGTGGACTCTGTTATGTATGCATTGTGGGGTTAACAAAATTGGAAGGAAAAGTTTGTATAGTGGCAGGAAATGTTAACATACCATACAGATGCCTCTAATTTTCTGCAGATTTGATAACTTGTTTCTGCAGAACACACTGAAATTTAGCTGTTTACATTTATGCAAAAAAGCCCAACTGAAATTATTTGTAATCATGAAATTCCACACGCTGGGAGAAGTTGTGATAAGATAAAGGAGAAAAACTGCTTTAATGTCTGAAATGAGGGGCATGTTACAAGACTATCAAGATGATTATCCTAACATATATAATACAGCACTTGGCATTTTAGATGTGCAACAGAAAAATGCACAGTTAAATAGATTATTCAGGATGACTTTTCCAGAAAAGTCTCTGCTATTCTACTCTAGGACATTCCCTAGTAAAAATTAATTAACATTTTAGGTAGCCCATCACAGATGAGTAAAGGGAGCCTTTAATAAATAAAGATTTACAGTGTTACATCCTATTACTATTGAGGTATTTTTCTTAAAAATTAATTAATTTAAATTTTAAAAAATTAATTTTCTTTAAAAAAATTCTTGTAAACGAACTTGATTTATTGACATCCAGACTGTTTTCTTACTGAGGGTGAGCAGAAAAAAAATCAACCAAAGATTTTATACAAAACACAAAACTTCTCCTCCAAGTTTGTCATTAAATGAGGTGTCCTTCTTATTGACAGAAGATGCAGCATTTCAGCTGGTTCTTTGTAATGGACTGTAAAGGCATTAATGAGAACATGAAATACGTATTTAGCAACTAATAATGAAAAGGAAGAAATGGAATAGCACTGTGACATTGGAAGTGTAACATACATTACATCTAAAGCATTTTTTTTTTACTCACTCTTAGTGGTAAGCAATAATTTTATTTTGTCATTCAGAAATGGCCATTGCATGGGTGGTACAAAGGCCCTTGGTGTAAAACCAGGTAAAAAGATATATTTCCTTATATGATTGAAATGTCTCTGTTGAATCAGTAATGCTTATAAACATAAAATAAAATGTAGTTTGTGTAGGAAATGCAGAAAGGTTTATTAACCCGAAATAAATTATCCCAGCTAGGCTATAGCACTGGCTAACATGGTAGCCAGAAAGGATTTTTTTAGCCATTTTTTTTACTAAGATCCTTGAAAAGTATCTCTTTTTTTTTTTTTTTCTGGCAAGGTAAAATTGAAGGAACTAAATAGAATGACACCAATGTAAGCACATTCCTTGAAAAGAAGAAACTGGAGTATCAGTGCTTTTCTGTTCCCAGAAGGAATGTTATTGTAGTAACACATTCCATAGAAAGTTTCATGCATTTTAATGAGTAAGGTATTTATTCGGCTTTTATTGTGGCATAGATCCTTTTCCATACTGTTCACTTTATGAACTTCTGGCATCCATCTGTTACGGTTCCAGTCCATAGTTGTTGTCAGATTGTTTGGACAAACTGTCAGAGATTTTCTAAGTTAATGACATTTATCACTGGTTCTCCTGGGAAATGAACATTTGTTGACCATGACTCTTCTGACATTACAAAGGCAATTCTTTTCCGTCTTATGGTAGCTCTCCTGATAAGAGCTCTTAGCATCACAGGGCTTCAGTTGCATCTTTCCACTACCCCTGTTGTAAATAATTGAAAGAAAAGTCTGAAAGGGGATGAATGGCTCCCTCAGACAGGAAATCACACAGAGGATTAATGTTCTGGTTCTAGCAGGCAGGATTGTAGATAAGCACTTTAGACCAGTTTTCCTTTAGGTAGGAACAATGTTCTAGTGGGGAAAACAGACAGGGAAGTAGTAATGGTGACTCAAATGGTTGTATCAAAACTGTACAAAACATTAGACTTCAGAAATTACCCTGTTGGACAGATAGCCTGATAACTGACCTGACACTCATTAGCTATTGTGTAAGGGAGAAAAATGATAAGCTATTCTGCACTTTTGTTGAATGCAATTAGTGAACTCTCTTCAGCAGATTTGTAATAAGACTGTCATTTGGCTCATAGAGAACTGACAGATGTAGCATGTATCTTATTCTTTTTTTTCCTAATTTGTTAGAAATAATCTAACTTTTATCTGAAAACTAATTTAAGCCCAGTGATAAGTGTTCCTCTGCTTGTTAAAATTTCCCATCTGTAAGGGAAAGATAGGAAATTAAAAGTTTCAAGAAGGGGAAGGTCCTTCCTCTTAATCTTTAAACCTTCCTTTGATTACTGTCTGCTCTGTTTCCGGTCTCACTTGTGATGCTAAGTTCAAGCAGTCTTCTGACTGTCCCTTCTAAAGTTATAAGCCATGTTTTCAGCCCTCCTATGACATCTTTCCTATAATTCTGCTTTTCTGTACCTCTGAGATTTAAAACCTGACATAAGGGAATAAAAGGACCAGAACAAACATGACCTAGTTCAAAAGTTACAAATTTCTGGCTTGAGCAACAGCTTGTAGAAAATCTCGTCTCAGCAAGTCAACCGGTAAAGTCCAGTTATCTGGGTCCAACACTGTCTCCTAAATCACCTCAACAGAGGTGACTGCACTGGCCCATGAGTCACTAGTGCAGTCCTTCACAGATTGTTTTAATCAATAGAAACTAGAGCTTCACAGAAATTAAGGAGTGTAGATTATGCCCACAGCTGAAATAAATAGTATTTGCTTCTGCACTGGGAATTTTCCATCACGCTGTCTCTGCTCAGATACATTTTGTTTATCTGGATGACCTGATTATGTGTTTTTTATACACCAGTATATTTTCTAAACAAAGCTGGGAGCATACAAATGTATTTTTCGTACAAAGTTGGGTTTTAGAGAGATAACAATACCTGCACATCGGCCATATTATGTTGCTAGTTACAAGGACGTAAAGCAAGAGAAGGTCATAGTAACTAATGGCATGTTCCCAAGCCATAGGACCATTTATCAGTATGAAAGAGAAATTAATTCAGTGGAGTTTAAAGAGGAGTAATTATTTCCTCTCTCATGGCAGCTGCTTCACCCCATGTGCTCTTTTTTTGCTTGGCTGTATAAAAAAACCATAAAAAGTGAACAAAAAAGCTAAGTGAGATGCTTTCTAGAGTTGTCATAGCTTGTTATTTGATAGTCATCATAATCCAGATTCAATGAGGGGAAGATTTATTTTGGCTACACTAGGAGGATGTTGGTGATAGATTTCTACTTTGTCAAACTACAGTTATTTCTGTGAAGATTTCAACATGCAAATAATTCCTAATTCCCTGCTTTAAAGAGTGTTTCTGTCCATTCTACAGTGATTCTCTAACTACACTTTATTATCTAAACAATGGAAATTTGAGATGTATTCAATCTCTATTTATGTCAGTGTTTAGTCCAAGACAAAAACATGCAGAATCATCAACTTATCTAGATACCATGTTCAAATACTATGTGAAATGAAAGAGGAAAAAAGTCAGCTAAAGACCTCCATCTGTGCCTTGTGTAATCAAGCTAGCAAGTGATATTCCCTTTTTTTTTTTTTTTCTCTCTTTTAGATAGATTAGAAAAAAGCACATTGTTTTGTAAACCAGGCCATTGTATAGATGAAACTGTGTGCCATTTAAAGTATGAAGGTGTTTAGCTTCCTACCACCTTTTTCCCTGCAACAGAAGTCTTACTGATTTTGGACATTTACATTTGCAAAAAACTGTCAAGGAGCACAGTAGTATTCTGGACATGATTAGTGAATTTTTGTCAGTGCCTAAAATTTGCAAATCATTTTCTGAACTCTGTGGATAAAAGAAACCAAGATTACCCTAGAGCAGAAATTTGTTAAAATGCACTAGAATATTCAGTCAGGATTCAACTTGTTCTTTGTTGCGCACTGAACTATTTAAAGTCAAAAGTAAATCCTTTAACTGGTTTGAAAGAAGAGCAACTATTACCCACTTTTTTTTTTTTTTTTTGTAACATTAAAATGGCTGTTCTTTAACTAAAGAGAATCTCTTATTGACCAAAGTTCTACTAGCTTGAAATTTTCTGCTTAGTAATCTGTAGAGGGCTTAGTGTTCTTGCTTTTCAAATATTTAATACTTTTTTCCTACTGGATAGTTTGGGAATGATTTAGAAATGTATTCGCAACAATCTAAATTTTGCATGATAGGTGACTGATTTTAAAGTCCCTGGAAAATTAAGGGCTACCCACTTTAGTCTTTCTTATTTGCTGAATAAGACTCTGTCTCTGAAGTTTCACATGGACCAGTTTATTAGTGACCAAAAATCCTCAGCAGAGGTGTTACTTTACTGATTGGTGTAAACTGGCAGGCCTTCTCAGGCCCTGCGGTTTCTGCTCTTTCCCCCGTGCTTCATAGTTTCTTATAAAGGCTGAGAATGTATAGATACGAAAGTTTTTCACACATTCTGAAAGATTTCGCACATACCGATTACATGACATAAAAATGTATTCTTCTTGTGGGTCTTTGCTCTCCAGAGCAAATTACACATTGCCAGTTCCAGAAAAGAATGTGGAAGAATTCTCACTGTGTTAAGAGGTTGTTTCAAAGCTGTAAAGAATGAGCAGAGTATAAACATTAAAATGAATATCTAGATGAATAATTCATTTAAGGAATCCTAAGCAGTTGGATTTTTTACTATTCTCTCTGAAAAGAATCCATCCTTTAGGGACTGTGGAGTGCATGAGGATTTTTTTTTAAGGTCACAAAGTATTTGCTCATCCATAGATTATATCAAGTGTAGGAAAGGGGGCATTCAAGATACTATTAGGACTATAAAATGAGGCAGCTGCATGAAAAGGAAATTAAAGTTTATAACAATATATAGCCTAAATAAATGTAGCTGGTATTTGAGCTTTAGCAAGCCTTCACAAGGAAAATCCTTATATGCAATTAAAGAAATAATACAAAACAAATACAAAATCTATTGATAAATCGAGTAGGCTCTTTCCATCTATCTTCTTCAATACTTTTTCTTTTCCATCCGAAAGCATCGTCCTGCGATCAAGAACTTCAGTCAGCTCTGGAGGAGGCAAAACAGCCCCAGAAAGACAATGTGTTCATTCCAGAGTGTGCTCAGGGCGGCCTCTACAAACCAGTGCAGTGCCATCCTTCCACGGGCTACTGCTGGTGTGTTCTGGTGGATACAGGACGTCCCATCCCCGGGACATCAACAAGGTAAGGGAGTACACAGCTCTCAAAAGCTGTAGTAAGGACATGCCCTAGTGTCCATGGGCTATCATGTAGACTTCTGTTGCTGGTTGAATTATGTGATGTAAGTTTTTTCCACTATAAAGTGAAATACTTAGAGACATCAAAAATTAAGGCCAGATGGCCATGGACTCTTCCACTGCAATGGCACAGGCAGTTTGCCATCCTAGTCCTCTTCTTTACTCCTGTTTTGTACTGGGAATCCAAGGCTTGGAGCATATAACGAATAATCCCAGAGGAAATCTCACGCTCCTTATCCTGAATATAAGTGAGCCAAGTAAGATGTCTATGACAGAAACCATGTCCAACCTCAGAAATGCTTAGTTATTTTTCCAGCAACCTCCTCAACTATTTCATATGATAGGCTTTGATGGAACAACTCCTCAGGAACCCATAAAGGGGAAATATAATTTTAGTGTGTTATTAATAGAAGGTTGGAGTTCAGTCATCTCAGCTGAGCCAGATAAATGGCAAAGTATTGTTAGCCACATAGTGCAGATGTAGGCAAAGTGCAAATCGGGTTCCAAAGGATGTTATTTAGGTTGGTTATTGAGGTTTGACCCTCACAGGAATGCTAAAGAAGCTCATATAGAGCTGGCAGGTAGTGTAAGTATCTGGATGCAATCATAACTCTTATAATTGAAGCAAAATCTTTTTTATCATTTGCATAAGGTTTGTGAAAGAAACATGCCCTATAAGCCACTTGCTGTAAAATAGTATATTCTTGGGGAGATTTTTTTCACATATTCTTCTGGTGCTGATTTATTGTTATCTGTTTATACCATAGTCTAGACTATGCCAATTACAGTGTCATTTGAAGTGGACTTGATGATCTTACAGGTTTATTCCACCCTTAAGGATTCTTTTATTTTATCACTTAAAGTCACTGTTGATCAACTGTTTCTGGCAAGTTGAGGTCTATAAATGGTCTAAACATAATAGTCTAAATTTGATCCTAAAACCGTAGGATCAGGATATGTATTGTGTGAGGATCCAGATGACTTCTAGAGATTCCAGATACTCCCTTTTATGCTCTTTGTCTATTCTCCACCCCTAGGTTTGTTCACTGTTTCTTCTTTGTAGTGTTAATCCTTCTTTGAGTTATTATCTTAAATAATTTTATTTCCTATTCCCTAATCTGAGTCCAAATGATCTTCTTGTGCTCATCAAGCAATGGAGCTTCTGCTGTGGTTTTGTTTCTGTTGGGCTTTTGTGGGGTCTATTTTTGCTGGTTTTGTTTTGGTTTTTTTCTTGTGGGTTTTTGGTTTGGGGTTTTTTTTAGGGGAGTGGTTGTGGTGTTGCTTCTTTTTTTTATTATTATTTTATTAAAGAGTCACAGAATAGCTGAGATTTGGTAGGGACCTTTGGAGGGGCTCTGATCCAATCACTCTACTCAAAGCAAGATCATCTAGAGTGCATTACTCAGGACCGTGTCCAGTTTATTCTGAGTATTGATAAGGATGAGGAATCCATAGCCTCTCTAAGCAGCCTGTTTTAGTGTTTGATCACCATCATAGTTAAAAATAAGTTTTTTCTTACCCTTGCATGTTATTTTGTGCCCATTGCCTTTTTTCCTGCCACTGGACATCAGCAAGAAGATTATAACTTCCCTTTCATTTTTTTCCTCTCTTTGGATACTTAGAGACAACATTAAGATCCTCCCTGAGCCTTGTTTAGGTGAACATTGCCAGCACTCTTTCCTTAGTATATCAAATGCTCCAGTTCCTTAATCATATTCATGGCCCTTTGCTAGACCCGCTCCAGTATGTCCATGTCTCTGTTGTTTGGGGATCTCAGAGCTGGACACAGCATTGCAGATAAGTCTCATTCTGCCATCGTGAATGGAGGGCAAGGATCTCCTCCCTTGGCCTGATGGCAGTACTTTTTCTAACAAACTGGAGGCTATTTGCCTTCTTTTCTGCCTTATACTCGGCATTCATCAGAAATGCCCCAATGTTACTTTCCATCAGGTTGGCCCCATTCTGTACAGGTGCAGGGAGTTAATCTTTGCTAGGGGCAAGAATTCTGCATTTTCTTTTTTATTTTTTTTAACTTCATGAGATTCCTGCCACCCCATTTCTGCAGCCCATTGAAGTTCCTCTGAATGGCAGCACAACAGTCTTGTGTATTGGACACTTCCTCCCAGTTTGGTATCATCTGCAAACTTACTAAAGTTATTCCATGTCCCAGCATCCTGGTCATTAAGGAAGAGGTTAAACAATGTTGTCTCTACAAGCTTTGGGGCACTCCATTGGTCACAGCTGAAATGTTTCTGCTGATCCTAACTATTTGAAATTGGCTGTTCAGCCAGTTTTCAACACACCTCACTGTTCATTTGTCTCGTACATACTTCATCAGTTTGTCTATAAGAATATGATCAGAAACAGTGTCAAAATCATAGCTAAAATTAAGATAAACAATATCTGCCCGTCTCACCTTATCCACTGAGCAAGTTATAGAATCATGAAAAGCTGCAGCATTGGCCAAGTATGATTTCATAATTCCATGCTGACTACTGTCAATCACCTTCTTCTTCATACGCTTTGAAATAGCTTCTGGGAGGATTTACTTCATCACCTTCTCAGAAACTGAGGTAAGGCTCTCTGGCTTATTTGGCTCTTTCTTGCCCTTCTTGAAGTGCCATTTTCTTTCTCCTACTCCCCAGGAACCTTCCCCAGTCAGTACAGCCTTTCAGATATACTATAATAATAGTACCTAACTACACCTGAGAGTGGCCCACAAATCAGCCAGCTTCCTCAGCACTTATGGGTGCATCCCATCAGACCCACGGAGCTGTGTATGTACAATTTGTTCAAATAACCTGTGACTTGATCTTTTGGGACCCAGGATAAGTCTTCCTTGCTCTAGACTTTATTAGTGCTCTCAAAGACCTGGGATTCCTGGACACTGGTCTTACAAGTAGAGGTCAGGGAGGCAGTGCCATTGAATAGTTCTGCCTTCTCTCTGTCCTTTGTCACAAGATCTCTTTTCCCACCCAGCAGCCCGGTTCACGCTTCCCTTATCTTCTTTTTGCTGCTGATATGCGTGTAAGAGGTTCTTCCTGTTGCCTTCATGCTTGTTTACCAGATTCCTAACCCCGTCCCTGCACACTTGAAGAGTGTCCATTTATTCCTCCTGTATCATCTGACCAATAGTATGCTTCCTTTTTAAATGTGAATTTTGTTAGGTACACTTTGTTCATCTCTGCGGGCTTCCTGCCACATCCTTCTCATCAGGATGAACCATTTATGAAACTGGAGGTGATGATCCTTCAGAATCAACCAGCTTACTTTCCTGTTCATGTGTGTAGTGTGCATGCAGTATGTGCCATTTTGGCTCCTACTGTCATACAGACTGGAAGTCCAGGTATTTCCAACCTCTTGATGAATCACCTAGGGAACTAGAATCAGTCTCTGTCTCTGTTTTTTCCCTGTTTGGTCTGCTGGGCTCTTGTTTTTGGCAACTACACAGTCACTCAGCTGTGGGAGAAGAGGCGGCAGGAAGACCTTTTACTGCGCTGCGGGTCTCTAAGGTTGGAAGGCTGGAAAATTGGATTCAGTCTTTCCATGCATATGGTTTAGACACAAAAGTGCTCTGCCTGATGACTTACACTAAAAAGATCAGCTGCTATGTTCTTGACCATTTCTAATTTTTCAGCTTTGTTAGACTTAAGGTCAGTCCTCAGTGAAGCTCTGTGGAAGCAAAAATTAGTGATATCCCCAAAGAGGACATTTCTGAGCACAGATGGGTAAGGAAAGTACTCAGTTTTAGGAATTTCATACTAAATAAAAAATGACTGGTGTATTTAGGAATCTACAGTCTTGGTAAACAAGCCGGTGGGGTTACTGCCTGGAGTTTAAGAGGAATGTCTAGACCTCATTTCTGGGAAATATTTAGGTGGGCTGGAATCCATTAATTATTTCTTGATTTTAATTTTGTTTCTGGATTGATAAAACTATTCTTTTTTTTTTTTTTCAGGCAGAGGGAACTAAAGGGGGATCAGAATATAATGAGGAATATACACTTATCTTTTTGTAATTCTTAGAGAATGGAAAGAATGAATGTGTGAGTCTTTCCTAGTTTAAACAACCAGGGGCTTGTGCAAAATTTGGTGTAATATCTTTCAGTTTTCCATGGCAAAATACAAATTAAAAAATGTTAAAACTCTACTGCAGGAACTGATAACAGCAGTACTACTGGTAGCAGGATGAATGCATAGCATACTGAAATCTCTGTTCTGTAAATAATGATTGAATCACTAAGGGACAACACCCAAAGGATAGACAGATCTGGGAAGCTGTTACCAGAACAGCTCAAAATTTTGCTTGTCATTTGTTTTGAATGTATTCATGAGGATGATATTTGTCAGATTATAAGGTTCTGAACACCTCAATAAATGGTAGTCACATTGAATAAGACCCTCAAAGTGAAGGGAACTTATTAACACTCATTTACCTTCTAATACACTGGCATCTGCAAAAAAGAGAAATCATTTGTCAGTGAAAGTAGTTCAGAAAAAAAGAAACTCATTCTAAAGATATGTCAATGAAGAACACCTATAGGATATTTAAGATGGTAAAACTTACAAGAAATAGCTGAAGTTGTGGAATAAATCTGGATTAAAAGGAGGTAATGCATTTAAAGGCTAAAAACAACCATTCCCACAAAAGCCTATCAGTGTGGTCCTCATCAATGGCTTCCAATGCCTCTTGGAAATCACAGCATGAACCTCAGCCTTTTGTCTCAGTGGGGACCATGGGGTTGTGTTCTCAAATGTGACTTTTTAGCAACTAGGATCCTGTGCAGAGTAGACCCCAAACTTGCACAAGATCCTCTAAACTTAAAAAGGAACATAAATCATCTGTATCATGAAGCTGCCCACACTGCAGAATCCCTGTGGAAGACTCCATCCTCTACTGCTTTGTATACCTTAGTAAATCTCAGTGCTTCCCAGCAGACTGATCAGAGGTATAAAGCAGTATATATATACACTAAGCCCTTGCCAATTCTAGATATACATTTACTGCTAGGGATTCTTTACCCTTTTAAATTCAAAAGAGTAACTTTGGATGTCTTTTAACCTCACCATTTTTAACCTGACAGTGCTCCATTCTGACATTCTATCCCGTTCCCACTCTTTCTCCATGAAAACTGAGGCAAGTCTGTTTTTCTTATAAGTTTTTAGCATGGTTGTTCCTGTATGGTAAATTTTAAATGACTTTTTTTTCTTTCTTCAGTTGCTTTAAAGAGTTAAATGTAGACTTTTTACCTTGCAGCATTTTGACACCTATTGGGCTTTTATAGATTTAGCTTGTATATGATGAACTGTGTGTGTATTTAACAAAATTACCAGCCAAAAGGGTAGAAGAGTAGAGGCCAAAAAAAAACATGTAGGCACAGAGCAGCCACAGTAATAGAAGAGGAGGGGAATGCAGAGTCAGGTATCAGATTAATCAGGGGCCAGGCTGTTTGCCAGATACTGCATTAGTGAGTGTTGCTCAGAGACTTCCTTTTCACTGTTTTCTTGGCTGATTAAGGTGGTCATCCATCAAGTATCTGAATTCAGCCCATGTTATCAAAGCACCTTCTATTCCTGCCATTCTTTAAGGTAAAAAAGAGTCTCAAGCTCTCCCATGTCCATGAAAACGATACTGCACCTTCTTGCAGCAGCCAAAATTTGATGGGCTAGTAGTCAGTTTCGTCAAATGATGTAGAAATAAATTAAACCCTCAAAGGAGAAATAATCTCGCAGTTTTCTATGCTGCCTGATAATTAAGAGAAAAATATTTAGGCATTGTTTTTAGAAGCAGTCTGACCAGAATCCACATTGCCACCATTCAGTGTTTTTAGAAATGTTTTGTTCAAAAAATTTGGATTAGTGTATTTTAATAAGACATTTTAGTATGCCACTCAGTAAATGTGATTTTTGGTGAAGTTGGAGTAGGAGAGCTTCAGCCACATAAACTATGAAAGAATCTGGAGTCAGTGAACAGTATGTGCACACATATGTTTGCAGACACAATTCATGTTAATTCAGCTGAGAATTGAAACTTTCTCTGAAATGCTACCTACTAAGTTCTGCAATTTCAGTCTACCTTAGGACAATAAAGTAAAAAATTCTCATAAAGAGGCTGTCGAGTTGAGTGAAAAACCATCATGCATTGATGGTGGGACACAGAAAAAGAGGTGAGATTTAGCCGAAGATGCTCCCATCCCTCCTGGTCTTGCATAAAAGATCTTGCTGGTGGTGTTGCATGAGTCACTGTTTGTTGGAAGTACAAATAGCACAGTTTCCTTTTACCAGTTAGACTAACAAAGTGACTTTAGGTAAACTCAGTAAGCATAGAAGAGCCAGAACATTCCAGTAGCAGGTGGAGATTCAGTCTTTTTCACAATTCTCTTCAAGCGGTTCCAGCCCAATTGCCATCATTCTGGAAATCTGATCCTTTTCACTCTTGTTCAAAACATTTATGGTTAACCCTTCTTACTTAAACTTTTTTTTTTTTTAAGAAGATACAGTAGCAGATGAATTTAGAGCTGCTAGTACCTCGCTACAGTACCTGCCTTGCTGAGATTTTGAAATTGTTTCTCAGGTGTTTCCCCACATGAATTCTGTCTGTGACATTGTTTATGACTTTTTTTCTTTATAGGTGGGAGACAGCCTTATTTTTTCTTGCCTCTGTGGGGTTTCTTTGGTGTATTTTTCAAAATATTTTTTATTTTGTATTAATTTATAGCCATTCTTTAGTTTCCCTCTCAGTAGAATGGACTTTAGAAGAAAGAATAGTTTTTAGTTTGGTACCAACTCTAGGAGAATAAAGGTGGTTTCTTTGATGTAAGTGAAAAAATGACAGATAAGTTTACATTGCCCTCTGAAAGAAAATGCAGGCTTATTCCCTGAATACAAGAAGGTATGAGGACTAAAAAATTGGAAATAAATTAATTCTTAAACCAGTTAACCTTGACTGGTTTTATTCTCTCCTTGTTTGTTCTTTAGGTATGAGCAACCTAAATGTGATAATGGTGCCAGAGCTCACCCAACAAAAACAAAGGATTTGTACAAAGGACGCCAGCTTCAAGGTCAGTGAAACTGATAAATTTAAGTTTATGCATTCCAATGCTTTGTTTATTCACTACAGTAAATTAGAAAGCAAATCCTTACACTATATCAAAATAAGGTATCTTTTAGGTATCGCTATATTGATTTGCCACTGTCTAAAGTATCTGACTTTGGAACAGTGTAAGTCAAGTTGCTTGTCAGAGAAAGTAAGGCTCATTTTAATCAGTAGTTTAATGGCAGTCACATTTACTTACTGGAATTATTCTTTGCTGCTGTCATATCAGGGAAATCAGCAAATTATATCCAGGATAACTTAACCTATGCTTCATAATCCTTGTTCTAGCAAAATCCACGGGAAATTTGCCTTCATCTTCAAATGATTCTAAAAAATGTATACATCTTACTTTTCTCCAAGCGTATCTTTGTCAGTTTACTTCATAATACCTTTTTTCATTATTCTCTGCTGCAGGAAAAAATGGTGTTTATTATAGTTATATTTTTTTTCACACTTTTATAATCATGTGAGAGATCTTATCTATGGGTAGTTGAGCTACACAGAAGTCAGTAGACTTCCTTAATTTTTGAAATGGCCTTTTAGTATGCTTGAATAACTTGAGGTGTAGCAGGTTTAGTGATATTGCACATTACGAGAGAATTACAAGTCATTGTCAGCCATTGTAAAGAACCAGAAAGGAGTAAATATGTGCAGAGTTTTCACGTCATGAAAAATATTCTAGTTGGTCACCCAAAGAATCATTCAGACAATAATTTTCAACTAATTCCCATCACTGTTAAAATGTATATTGGATGAATACACATTAATGCTCTCTGTCATGAAATAAATCTGATTACAAGGTGTAAGAAAACAAAATACTAGATATAGCTCTATGTTGTGTTCTAATAAAAGCTAATCAAAATATCTGGTTGAAGATGTTCTGCTCATTGTAGGGGGTCTGAACAAGATGTCCTTCAAGGGTCCTTTCCAACCCAAATTATTCTGTGCTATTTTACAACTCAGTGGAAACCAGTGGAAAGTGAGCCATCTTCAACAAATTATTTTACACAACCCTTGCATAGTTACAGACTTGGATGGTTACTTGATTTTATGCTTGGTTTTTTTTCTGAGTGAAAAGAACTTGACTCAGAAGATGTTATAGCAGAGCAGAAGTTGAAGAAACAAGTTTTGTAGTTGAAGATATCACTTCCTGGTCATTCCTATATTTTGCTAAATATTTTGCAAAGCATTTGCTAGATGTAAAATTATAGGGAGAACGGGCAGGTGAAGGTTTTTAAGATTTCATATATCTATTTTTTATCTATACTGCTAGTGCTTTCATACAGTATAGTAATAAAGATTTATCCAAAATTAAGATACCTTTCCATTGAAATAGTTAACAAGAATTTTCAATGTTGCAAGCTCCTACTTGATACATTGATTTTCATTAAGTTAGGCAATGGTATATTGATTTTTTTACATTATGGTATTCTGCATTACGTACGCTTTACTCCAAAAAACCACTACAGCAATGCAAGCCTGTAATTATCATAACTGGTATGTATGACATGGATTTGCTCTCTCTCACATTAGGTTGCTTAATCTGTGACTTCCAAGTGCCTTATATTATTTTTAAATAAGGCAAATACCAAAATTTCTTAAATACTTATTGGTTAGCTAGAAGAATCTCCTTCTCTTCTGCTGCAGCATGGAGTAAATACATGCCTGTAGAAGTAATTGGGGGAAGAGGCTACTTCCCAGTTGCAGTTGTGTTAAGATGTTTTATTTTTTTCTTTCTCTCTCTGTAAAGCCAAATGCACAAGTCTTCAGATGGCATATTTGTTCCTGATAATTAATTTCATCAAGTGAAAATAACTCAATTTACTTTAGACAATTTTTTGAAAAAAAAAGGTTGAAAGATGATCTTGTACAAGTATTTCTAGTTGTTAACAAGCAACACAAAGTTGTGCAAATAGCTAATATGAATCAACTTTTAAATAGCAATGAATCACTGTTATTCAGTTTTTCTATTGTATGCGGCCTTGCAAAGGCATGTTTGCATCTGTGTTGTCTAAATTTAAATGTAGCATATAATTGCTGAGTGGTGCCAGGGCTGAATAAAGAAAAAAACAGGTTAATTGGATTGCTTTCTTTTAAAGAATAATACATTTCTGAAAGAGTGGGTTTGCTTGATTTGCTGATTATAGTCACAAAAATGCAGTAGCCCTGGGTGAAAACACTCTGCCTGCCATGTAAAACAAGGAAGATTTTAAAATTTATTACTTTTCTGCTAGGAATGATCTTAAATGCGATAAACCCTACTGATAGATCCTTAAGTGGATTAAATCGGCATGGTTCTGCAGCTGCACTGATTTATACCACCTGAAAATTTGAACCCATTATATGCTAAGCCAAATATTTTTAGCAATAATTTGCAAATAAATCAAGAAGCAGTTTTTGGTAAGCACTGACACCTTGTTAAGGCAAAACTGTTGAAGGTAAGTGTCCCTTAGAGTACACAGCAAAAATCCCATTAATTTAAACCTAGCTAAGACTATGTCTTCACATGCTAAGGTAACCTAATATTAAGTTTCTGAAACTGAAGGCTAGACTAATGTTTGCAGGGGCGATCCAAGCCACCTGTATCTCTTGGTTTGGGTTGGAAGTTATATAATAATAATAATAATTCTTCCCATTAGATTTCCAGTGCTTTTTTTAAAGCCAAAGCATTTTTCTGAGGTTACTTGCGGTTATGAGCATTCTCAGAAATTGGTTATTCTCAGATAATGAAACTGAACTCAAAAAGGAGTATAGAGAATGTCATACATACTATGGAAACAAAAGTGTTTTTTACTTTTCTCACAGTTTTTCACTTTCTCAGTCTTTCACTTTCTCAGAGATTTTTTTTACTTTTTTACTTTTCTCACAGTCTTTGACTTTCTCACAGGTTTTTACTTTTCCCAGAGTTTCCAAACATTTGTATTTTGACCTTTTGTTCTCCTTTGTGTTACACAGTAAAATGGAAGCTCTATGATGAGCTAACATATTCTGTAAAGCCTTGAATAGTTTTTTCCATACTTTGGATTGCTGGTGTGTTAAGGAAGAATTCAGTTTTCTACATAAGCCAATCAAGAGCATTTAAAAACGGCTTATCATGAAGACTCGTTAAGCTAAATATATGGTATGATGAAATGAGGTGTTGGTGCCCCTGTATTTTCCTAAAATCATGAGTCAAATTAAGCTAAGCTTAAGAACTATCAGTTCCTGAAACAGTGATTTTTCAGGCTGAGTCTATGGGCAAAAGTATTTCAAGTATTATGTGTATTCCATACTTTTTTATAATCAGTAAAATATTTTTAAGCACATATCTACAGTAAGTGTATATTTATTTATGAATTGTATCAATTTGCTACTATAATAATAAATTAAGTATATTTTAAAACATATGCAAATATAGAAATTGAATAAGGATGAAATAGAGCTGAAATCACAAGAATTTAATTTTTAAAATTTCATCTGTTAATAGCACAAACAATAATTTATTTCTGCACTCCAGTTGATTGTCATGTGCCTCCTCTGGGGTACGTGCACCCTGCCTTGGATACAGTGGATAAGCTTCCTGTTCATAAAGCTAGTCTTGCCTCTGGTCTAAGCAACCTGGAAGAAAAGGACCTTGGTATGAAGGAGAGCAAGACATGATAACGTACTGAGACAGTGCCAGACTACTCAGATCATTTTTCTCCTGGGCAAATCTTTTTCTTATTTAAGAGGTATGCACTGAAAGCAAGAAGTCTCTGTTTTAGGCTCTACTGTACCTGAGGGCTGGATAAACTTTGGATAGTACTTAATATGATTTTTTTTGTATTCTCACCTGACTTGGGAATTTGTCTGTTTTTCCTGTAATATGATTTTCATTACCCAGACCTGAAATTTGAAAAGTAAATGGAAATTTTTTTTTAGTATTCTGGGAAATGTCATTTTGCTCACATATTTTTTAATTAGAAGTACCCTTATCTTTTGTGCAGAAAAAAACCTAACAAAACCGGACAAATGAGTGAATGGCATACAAGTTTCAATGAGGGATACAATGTCAAGTTGGATTTTCAGACGTTACTGGGTTGCTATGGTTTTGTCTATTTAAGTCAGACCACTAATTTTGTTTACTTTTTTGTTTGTTTGTTTAAGCTTCTCCTTCTCTTCAGCACAATGTGGGGTTTTTTGAAGTTCTACAGTTGTGATACTTCCTTTCGTATAAAAGGATAATTTGAGAGGGGAAAGTATAGTTTGGAAATGGCAGTGCCTCTAACAGTAATACAATCTACTGGCTCGAGTCAATGTGCAGAAGCAGTAAATCAATCTCCTAAAAGTTTGGAAAGTCTTCCTTTTTTATTTTCTCTAAATAGCATAGCTCTTCAGAGTTGAATATTTTGTTTTTCTGAGATGCTGATCTCAGTTTACCTTGCTAGAATCCATTAGAATGTGTCCATTGCATTCAAGTTACTGTTTGTACTGGTGATGTAAGATCAGCATTTCACTCCTATTTCTGTCCTTACTGGCAATCCTTCACTTCAGTTGATTATCATTACAATTTTTGATTCCAGACCACTTCTCATAAAAAGGTGAGTATTTAAGGGTTTTGATAGCACTGAGTTAAGAAGCATCTGAAAGGTTGCAATTTTTATGGTCCAGGATTTATTTGGTGGCACAAGAAGGACACAAAATAGTTTGCACAGCCTTTGGGAGACAAATTTTGAATTCTCTGTGGCCCTTTTTCCTCACAACCCAAATCTGAAACTCAGTGCTTTCCATCCAGAGCCCAAACTCTGCCAATCACTATGATGGTACTCTGATGGTCTACAGTTTAAGTCAAACTTAGAACTTTATTACTCAATTGAAATGTCTTGATAAAGGTCTCTTGTATAGTTAATCAACTGACTTAAGAACAAAACAAACAAAAAAATCCCTTAAAACTTTTCCTTAAATATGAACTACAGGTTGTTTTCTAATTTCATAGCCTACAACTGACTCAGCTCTTGTTTTGAGCAATGGGTGTTCTTAAGCCTAGTTTAATCTTGACATTCAAGCAGTTAATATTTTCTCCTGCAAATCATGCATGAGAGCAGTTCAACTCATCTGTTTATTTAATTTTTGTGTTACTTAAGAGAAACTAAAATGTTCTAACTGCCCAATTTTCTTCTTATTGTAATGGCTTTATTTACTGTGTTTCTGATGGGATAATCCTGCACTGACCCTGAACAGTTTATGTTTTGTGGAGCAAAACTCATGATTTAAGGTATGGGGGAATTATGTGTGGATAAGTACAGTTTACTTTTGGTTGTTGGCAGTGTATCTTTTTTCCAAAGTTAAAGGGAAGTAGTCGGAAGCACTCAAACCACGATGATTCAACACACACAGCCAAACAGCCGTCATATGAAGTATCTCACTTCAAAGGCATCTTAAAAGAAAAGGAAAGTGACAGAGGCTTAACTGCTTTTCCTTTTGAGGTTCATTCTATCATGCAGTGGTTCCACTTTTGACCAATGACTGCATCAGATTAGGTACCAGAATACATCTTAGCTCAAATACTGAGGTACCACCACTGCCCTACCTCATCTAGCTTAGTCTGTTTTCACATAGTCCTTCATTTTCTCAATGTAGTCTGGTACCAGCACCAAGTGGAAACTAATTTTAAACATTTGAGTGACTAAAGCTTTCTTTTATTTACAGGCATCTGATAAGGCATAATACAAATTTTATACAGATGCCTGCCTTCCCATGAGCTTTAAATTGTTAGGTCAATTGGCATGTAACTGTCTCCACTGAGCTGTGATTTAAATGGATTATATTTTTATGATGTAACCAGATTTTTGGCTGCATGAGCTAATACTCAAAATACTCCTTTCTGCTATCAAATCTTGAAGCTCTGAGGAGTCAGCCAACCACTTGAAGTTGCTGACTGTTATGAATGTGTCTGTAACCATTGCCCTGAGCTCTGTGCTGTTCTGTTTACCAAGAGGTACTTGGCAAAAAGGCTCTGTATGGAGCAGAACTACCTAAAAAAATTACTGTGACCAGGAACTGTTGGTTCAAATCGGGTGTGAGTCTTCATGACAGTGATGGCAGAGCTGAAGAGCTGCATGGCGAGTTGATGGAGGAGACCTGCCTGGGACGTGGTGGGGTCTGCAGGGAGGACATGAGGCTCAACAGTGAGGTACAACTCCCAGAGCTGGAGGTTCCTGATGGAAGCAGAGTGAAGCCCCCATAATCCAAAAGGAAATGGCTAGTGACATTGTATGCCAATGACACCACAAGTCTGTGGGCCCAGATAGGGTGCAGCTGAGAGTAGTGAGAGAGCTGGCCAAAAAAGCTTCCCAAGTCACTTTCAGTCATTTACCAGCAGCCCTGGTTAACTGGAGAAACCACAGAATTACCAGAAGATAATTAGCAAATGTAACACCCATCCACAAGAAAGGCTGGGAGGATGATATGGAAAACTAAAGGCCTGTCAACCTGACCTTGGTATCTGGGAAAGTCATGGAGCAGATTACCGTGAGTGCCAGCAACCAGAGGATCAGGCCCAGCCAGTTTGGATTTATGAAAGACAGGTCCTGCGTGAGCAACCTAATCTCCTTCTTGGGCAAAGTGACTTGCTTAGAAGATGAGGGGAAAAGCTGTGATTGTTGAATAACTAGACTTCAGTAAAGGCTTTTACACCATCTTCTGCAGCAGTCTCCTGGAGAAATTGAGGCTTTTTTTGGCTTGAAGAGATGCACTTTTTCACTGGGTTAAACACTGGCTGGATGGCTGGGCCAAGAAAGTGGTAGAGGATGGAACTAAATCCAGTTGACGGCCAGTCGCTAATGGTATTCCCCAGGACTCAGTAATGGACTTGGTCTTGTTCTGTATCTTTTATCAATGATTTGGATGAGGGGATTTAGTGCATCCTCAGTAAGTTCGCAGATAACACCAAATTAGATGGAAGTGTTTTTCTGGTGGAGGATAGGAAGGCTCTGCAGAGAGATCCTGACAGGCTGGATCAGTGGGCTGAAGGCAACTGAATGAGATTCAGTAAAGCAAAGTTCTAGGTACTACACTTAGATTGCAACAACCCCATGCATAGATATAGGCTTGGAGAAATGTGGCTAAAGAACTGCTTAGCAGAAAGAGATTCGGGGTTGCTGGTTTACAGCTGGCCAGCTGTGTGACAAGGTGGCCAAGAAGGCCAATGATATCTTGGCCTGTATGAAGAATAGCATATCCATCAGGACTAGAGAAGTGCACTCAGCACTGGTGACACCACACTTGAAGTGCTCTGTTGAGTTCTGGTCCCCTCTCAACAAAGAAGGCAGTGAGGTTTTGGAGGGTGTTCAGAGAAGGGCAGTGAAACTGGAGTAGGGTCTGGAGCACAAGTCTTATGAGGAGCAGCTGAGAGAGCTGGGAATGTTTACTCTGCAGAAAATGAGGCTCAGGGGGAACCTCACTGCTCTCTAAAACTACCTGAAAGGAGGCTGTAGCCAGGTGGGGGCCAGTCTCTCCTGTCATGTCTCAAGTGAAAGGATGAGAGGAAATGGCCTTAAGTTGTGCCTAGAGAGGATCAGTTTAGATATTAGAAAAAAAATCGCACTGAAACAGTTAGGCATTAGAATTAGTTGTCCAGGGATGAGGTAAAGTCACTGTCTCTTGAAGTGTTCAAGGATTGTCTGGATATGGGACCTGGGGTTTTGATTGATGGGTGATTTAGGTTGGTGTTAGGTTGATGGTTGGACTAGATGATTTTAAAGGTCTGTTCCAAACTTGATGATTCTATGCAGAGGGGTGCTGGAGGGCCAGGAACTCTCCTTGTCAGTCCTGGAGCACTGGGGTAGGAAGGAGAATAGCTGCTTCCCCTCTCAAAGCACTTGCTGTCTCCTCTAGCGTGTGCAGTGGTGGCCTGGGGAGAGAGGAGGCAGCAATGCTCACCACTACATACCTCTGTGGGTCAAGCAAGTGCTGAGGCCACTGCTATGGCTTCAGAGCAGCTGGTCCTCTAAAGAGGACTCAGAGTCTTAAACCTACAGTGGTTTCCTTGTGCTTTTGAATTTAGTAATTTCAGTATTATTACCCCACTGTCTGGTTACATGAGCATATTTTAGTCTCCCAGTGGCAAGTTTTGCTCCAAAGGGAGGAAGCCTTGAAGGTTATTTTTCAAAGCTCTGCAGATCACATTGATTTACTACACACCCTCTATTATTCATCTCCTCATCCTGATTTAATAATAATGATCTGACCACAGTTCTTCATACTGCTTTAATTTTGCCTTTGCCTAATTTGTAATAATTTCTTATCAAAATGCATCTTCACACAAACCTACAGTAGAAATATTAGTATCTGAAAAAAATTATCTCAAGCACATAACCCAAAGGCTGCTTAATGTGCAAATTTACCTATAAAAATTAGAGTGAAAGCATTTGTGTTACTAGTAAAATGCCAGTGAAAGACACAGCTGTTTCACAGCTAACAAAAGAGAAAAGCTTGCTAATTAAAGTTGATGCTACTGGCTCAGCAATACCATTTCATTCATTGCTCTAGATCATATTAACCTATAATTTTGTGTTTATTTTAAAGGGCTATAATAGGACTAATAAACACCGACTTCATTTTCTTCACAGCATTTGCCTGTGCCAAAGAATATAAATTCTGTTTCTCATCTCACTTGTTGCTGTCCTTCTTTTCCAAACAAACCCATGTTTAAGGACAGCAGTGCTCTTCTGTGCCATTGGGTCCTGCTGTGAGTGTGAGCAGTGGAACACCTCCAGGAGAACATGCCCAGAAGGGAGAACATTCTCCTGTATCTGGCTGGTTTCTCAGGAAGTGGTCTCATACCAGCTGTACAGTTACATTTAATCCATAATATTATATTTACTCTCCTTCTATATTTTTTCCTAATAGTAAAGAGACAAGGAAATGAATTTATGTGAAATGTTTCAATGCAGAGATTAGCCTAATCAAGAAATCCAAAAGAAAGTTCAAAACAGTACATTTTAAACATCTTTGTTTCTTTTAACAAGGTCTCTGCAGAAAATACATGTGAGTACTAAGAAAATCAAGGTACTTATCCTCTTTTAAAGACAGTCTAAAGTTTACAGTGAAAATACCACAGACTCTTTTAAAACAGCTCCAAATACATGTCTGTAGATACTGAGGTAGTGTCTGTGCCCAGTATAAAATCCTACAATAAGCAGAGTGAAACTTTGATCACACTGAAACCTAAAAGGAATTAAATAATTTGCCTCATTCAAGAAACTTGGATGCTGTATTCTTAAAACTAAAAGCTTCAAGAAATGCTTTTAGAAAATCTTGAAATTATCTCTGGGATAGTGAAGACATAGAAGAGGTATCTTATAATAACATGGGGAAACTGGATTGTAGCTCTTGGATAAGCAGTAGAAAAAAAAACCAACACAAGAGGGGAAGATTGATATCGAATAGCCTCAGTGTTTTCTGCCAAAATGCCTGCAATCATTATGATCTTGCAATTGAAAAGCTGTCAGGAAAAGCTCATATTAACTGAACGGAAAAGGTGAAAACCTTTTAGTGAGCCAGACTGTAATCATAATGAAAAATGACACCTGAATTTTATCATGACAGTGAGTGGGAGTCACAAAACAAGACACTATTTCCTCAAAGGCACGTGGTATGGGGCTTCTCTTATAATCTCATAGAGTAAATTGAGTAAAAACATGCCATGGATTTGTAACGCTGTTCCCTTCAAAATGGGTATCTTGTTTTGTTGTGTTTTCATACTTGGATACAAGTTCTACTTGATTATGTGGCAGAAACAGCTCTCATGCCTAATCTCTGGACAGGGAAAAAGAACTATTTTTGTTCCAGATAAAATGTATATCGGCAGCTATATTTTTAAGAGAGAACAGCAATGGTTAGGCATTTATTCTTTGCGTTTAATCACTTGGAGAAGTGTTCCAGTTTTCAAATAAACTGAGCACTTCAACAATTGTGAATTCAGTGGGATTTTCAATTCCCAGCAATTTTGAAAATATCTAATACTTACAATTAATCACCCTAGAAATTTCATAGTTTTCATCAAATAGTGACTTTTTGAAATGCAGACTCATGAGGCTAGGACTTGTGAAAAATTAAGCCAGTGCAAGCCTTCCCACTTATTAACATTTTGAATAACTTAATGTGTCACTTACTCAGCTGAATAATGACTGAAAGTGTTATGCAATAAGCCTAATTTACTTGTCAAGGAAAACGAACAAGTGTAGTCGAAATTGTTGACACTGATCTCACATCATTAAGTATATTTTTCTGAAGAAAATATTTTTGTGTTGGCCTGCAAAAGGCTTTTTTTTGTAGCCCCCTGCAAAAGGGCAAACCATTTCCTCCTCAAGGGCTTTCGGTTGTGGAGGCCTAGAGGTTGTATTCAAACAAGGAATAACATCACATATTTAAAACCTCTGAGATAGTCCTGTAAGCACTACCATGCAGTATATTTAGCCTGCTGTAAAAAAAAATTGCTTTGTTTACCTCTTTTGAGAAAAAGGCTGTCTCTGATAATCAAAGAGTCCATTCAATGCTCATGTTTGCTAAATACCAGCATAGCTTATCTGAAACCAGTGGAACTGATCACCGATACAAGAGGCAAAGTCAGTGTTCCACATCTCACTGAAGCTGACTTTATTTTACATAGTAAAATATCATTACTGTACATAGTTTCTGACTGAGGCTCAAAGGTAACAGCAGGTTTTGTCCTCCTAATCTTAAGGGATCAAAAACATGACTAATTTTACATGCCGTGTCTTGGAAAGGAAGTGCTGCAACCTTGGTGCAGCCATAGATAGAGGATGTCAAGCCTGTTGTTATGGAGAAGCTGCAACCAGAGATGAGCTTGGAAAGACTCCATGCTTAGTACTGTTAATTGTTTGCATCACAGTAGTTTACAGTTGTATAGTCTGGGATCCCAGTGTTCTGGGCAAATACAGAATTTATACAGAATACAAATACTGAGCAAATACAGAATAACAAGATGATGCCTGGAAAATTTGCAGTCTAGCTGATTGCAAAGCCACTCGGGCCATGGGTGGACAGATGCCATCATCTGGAGAGGCAGTGAAAGTTCCTGCCAATTCCTCAAAGTGGTTCAGTCTGCCAGCATGTGTCACCTTCATTTCACACTGGCTGAAATGAGCCAGCTGGCTTTCCTCCAGGTCCTTCTTCGCATCAGGTATTTAGACTGCAGAGAATGCATTTTTCTGGGCTCAGTGAAGAGATGTAGAATAAATCCTCTTGTTCACAGGGATGACAGTGTATATGAGACTATCTCAGTGTTTTTCAAATAGATGTTGTTATTCCTTGGTTAAGTACAGCTTATAGGCCTCCACGACTGAGAGCCCTCAAGAAAGAAATGAAATGACCCCATACAAACATCTGGGAATTCTTTCAAAGGATTCTGAATGCTTCACAAGGTTCAGAAATTTGCTTCTCTCTAGCTCAGCAGGAGTGCTACTGTTTATGGATTCCTGATGTGAGCACATGGCAAAAATCCATGAATAATTTTGGGAAATAGATTAGTCACAAATTTTGCCCTTTACATTTGTGAAGTTCTTGAATTTGCTCGCTATCTAGAAATGTTTTCTGGTAAAGCCTTTTTCTCTGTAAGTCATCCACAAGCAACTCATTGTAAATATTTCTAAAGTGCAATTCATGACCTGTTGAACCCTGATCCTGCAAACACTTACTTGCATTCTTCTTGTGATAAGTTCAATTAAATTCAAAGAAAGTTTTACATGTGGTTACAAAGTTAAGCCCAGGCATAAATGTCTGTAGGACAAAGGTTTAGGTTGTCCATAACCCTTGATATTCTATGTAGTCTCTGATTGTTTAATGCGACACAGGCTGTCAAAACCAGTGGAAAGTCAGGGGTTTTCAGTGCCAGAGTACTATTCCTGTTCCCTAACTGGATAGTTATAGAATGCATCCTTACGAGTCTGAGGTGTGGGTTCTTTGAGTACATAATCCAGGTTTGCTGGTAGCGATCCAATTTGAAATTAGCTTTGGAACACCGTTCAATGCAAAGCAAAGGTCATTGAATCAAATCAATATAAGCAGCAGAGTGAATATTCGTCAGCTTTTTTTTATGGCTTCGTAATCACTACAGACCCTTCTGTGCTGTGAACTTTGGGGAATGGGGAAAAGTACTGATAAGCAAATTCCTAGGCTTTGTAGCCAGCCACAGTTATAATGGAAAATGTCTACTAGAGCAGAGCAACAGATTTGCTTGCAGAAAATAAACCCAGAGTTTGAAAAATTCACCTGGCTCACTGAAGAGAAAAGCAGAATCTAGGAATAGCTGTTGACTAGCATATTCAGCTATGTAATTAGCTAGGAGTAGTAGTAGTTAGCTATAGTATTTTGTCTACTATACATCTGGTGGTGAAAAGAATAGACAGCTATGGATATATATGGATTTAACTCACAAATTGCATTTGGCATTTGGCTCTACAATCTCACGTGCTCTTATTGCTGTGTCTCTCTCATTTTCAACAGGCAGGAAGGCATCATAAAGAACTCCATTAGCTGTGCACCTATGTATGGATCTAAATATAATCATCAGTGACTAAACAGAGTTACTCTTTCATGTATGCTGGAAATATCCATACCATAATTTCAGTTAAGAGAAGTAATATTTAAATGGTCACAAAACAATATCTCTGAACTACTGAAAAGAAAAGATTGCTGGTTTTTCAGTAGGATGTTTAGCACATATTTCTACCCTTGAAAATTTTTCAGTATATTTGATGCTTGTCCTTTAGGCTTTGGAATGCAGAAAGTTAATTTGGAGTTATTTAGAGAAGGATTTTATTAGCTAGAATTTTTGTCTCTCTGATATCTGTATAGCTGAATTCACAGTATCAAAAAAAAGAGCTGGTAGGATACAAAAATATTCCTAAAAAATGGTCTTAAACTCTCTGAAATATTTATACAAGAGAATTTGGGATTCTTTTTTTGCAAAATAACATGTACTTGTACAGGTTTTAGGAAGGTGCATTGGAGTAATTTCTGTTGGTGCTTTTTGGGGTTATATGTGCTAGTTATTTCATCACATGGGAATAATGTGTTTCTAATTTATGTAGATTAGAAGTGTTTATATGATAGCTAACATAGCCCTAAATTTAAATCTGTATTTATACTAAAATTCACATTTACAGACAGACATCCTATTTGCCTCTCAATTCATACTCCTAGGAAAGGATCATAAACAGGTTCTACTTACAAATGTATTCCATATATATTCTCAATAGTTTTCTCATGTTTTGAAATGAACCAAAGCCATTCTGCGAGCTGTATCCTATTTCTGCTGTTTGTAATGAACTGCTGGGATGCACCTTAGAGAAAGAAATCACAGTTTTACTTAGCCTTGCTCAAGGTGACTGTACTATGCCAATGAAAGAACAGTGATTTTGCTATGAGAAATTTAAAATTCAGTGTCGTATCAAGAATAAAAAACGTAAATATATATTTTGCCAATATTTTCAGTAGTTAATATAATCCAGATGATTAAACACAAGATAACTTCCTGAAAGTAGGTTTGTAATTGTATGCTTGGCAGTTACTTGCTGTAAAGAAGAATTTTATTTCATTTAGTCTCTGAAACTGTTGTTCAAATTCTGCTTTGAATTCATTGCTTTGAATTGAAAATAATTCCACTGTAATGAGTTCTGCTAGGGTGTAAAAGGGCATAAAGGAAACCAATAACTAGGACAGGATACCTACAAAGAGCTCACTAAAGAGAATTCTGATATTAGTATTTTTCTTGCTTTTTATTTCACAGAAGGAAAGAACAAGTGAGATTTAGTAGCAAGTGTCATTAGAAGGATTCAAGGAGTGTCAGTATTTCAATCCAAGTATCTCTCGCAAATATTGACATCCTGGGGAGGGATGCTGGGACCTGGAGGGAAGATGTCGCATACTCTTCTCTCCAAATGTTTCAGCAGAGAGTCATTCTTCTGCCACAGCTCTCCTACTGCGGAGCAAGGCAGCTCAAACTCCAGACTCCTGTGGGGCTGCAGGACATGAGGCTGGGCTGACACCATCTGTGTGCACCACTGTGCCGAGATAAGTTGAGACTCTCAGCTCCTTGCACACATGGCAAAGGTCAGCTTGCACAGGCATGAGTCTGGGCTGGGGGTGAGATGTGATGAATGAGCTCTTTTTATATTTTCCTGTCAGCGAGACTTCACAGGGATTTTGAATTATTCCCTTACCAGAAGTGGGATGAACTGCTCTCACCAGCCCACTTTTCCTGTAGGCACATGTATGTGCCTGCATTTCCTTGCCTTGAGCTGGTTCTGTGATACATTCCTCAGAGGGAGAAGAGTTACTCTATGCTGTGTCAGTGAGCTCAACAGCCTCAGGCAATGTTGGGTTCACTGCATGTATGATGTGACTCCTTGGGCATATCCATACTCTCCACTTATTAATGATTTCTATGTGTCTTAAAGTTACTGAGTGGTAGGTTACCGTGCACGGCATTAGAAATGGCCACATTTTTTAGGACTTTGCACACTTATCTTTCAGATTTCTCATGCAGACCTATTAAAAAGTCGGAGTGTACTTAGGCATGAGACAAAATTTTATTTTACCACCCTTAAAACTGTGTCTTAGCATCTTTTGTCTTAAAAAAAAAAGGAAGATTGCTTCTGAAAACATGTGATTGATGCATCATATGCTGTATATATATCAAAGGACTACTTTATACAGTACAAGATTTTTTACAGCTGGCAAGCCAGGACACTTAGTTAATTAGGAGCTCTTGGTAAATATCTCCCTTCCTCCTTAGTAGTTCAGCTGGATCCAAGTTTTCCTATCAGCTTTGTGCAAAGCATAGTTCAGCGTAATTAGGGCACCAGCTGGACTGTAGAGGTTGGGGTCATCTAAACTTCGTAAACAGCACCTACAGGGAGTTCATGCTCTAGGTGTCATTGACATTGCCATATCACTTTGAAGCAAAGTAATGGATAAAAATAATATTAGATATACAATCCTAATGTCAAATTTGGAAAGAAGTTATTATTCTCTGACAGAACTTAGTCTGGTTTCTACTGTATCAAAGGAAGCTAGTCTCCTTTATATAAAATTACTTTGTCCTCTGAATTCCTTAAGTTTTACTAATTTTTCCGCGAAACTTTCCTATTGCAAGCTGAGCTAAATTTATTTCTTTTTGCAAACACTAAAATGCCAATCTGTTATGAGCTGTTTGAAATCATGTTTTCTATTTCAACTGTCCACTTGCTTGGATGCAATGCTGATTTCATCCTTTGTCTGCTGCGGTTCTTTTTCCCTTTTTCTTCATTCTTGATTAAAAAAATGAAGGCAAGCAAAGCCAAAACATCTGTGTCTCACATGTTTGCAAGTCCATTTCATTAGTTCTATGAGCTGTCCAGGATTTATGTGTAGCATTTTGTTCACTAGGTGTAATTATCAATAGGAAAAGTTTAATCCAATAGGGATTACAATAAATAAATAAATAAATAAAAATCACTTGTTGAACTACCTATAAAAAACCTAATTTCTTTAAACAGGTATTTTGACCCATGTATTAACAGGGTACACAGTTCCCTTGGAGCCAAGCTCATGGTTCCGGGCATGCATCACACAGTGTTACTGAAAACTTGGCAACTAAATCGAGGAAAGAGATTAATATGCAGTGCAGTGGCTGGACATGTAAGGTCCAGGAATCGGGCTTTAATTTAGAGTTCCCTGTATGGCTTGGTAAAAAAGAAAGTGCTCTGCTGTGGTGCTGGCATTTCCGATGTTTAGAAAAACAGGGCTTGCTCTCCATCATGAGTTGTTTTTACTTTTGAAGTTCATTAATTTCCCTGACATAGGCAGGTGGCTTGGTTAAACTAGGGTTATTTGGGAAACCAGGATTCTTCTGGGAGAGTGAAAACTGTATGGTTTATTCTACAGTGAAACCTTGTTTTGTCAAATTCCTTAGCTGCTTGAGATTTAAGTTTGGAGGTCTAGCTAAGGGTTCGAGTGAATGCTTTGTTGTTGCTAGCTCTCCTTCATATCTGGCTGTGGGGCATCTTGCAGACAGGCTTCACCTGATAGTCGCTTTGTGTGGAAGGCAACGAGGGAAGGAGGAATGTGAACAGACATAAACTGCTCTAATTCTTTACAATCCATCCAAGGAAAGTTGCTCTGAGAAGCAGGTCAGGAAACTCTGGTTTAATATGAAAGGGGAGGCATGCATTTCTTATCATAAAACTATTACCTGAATTAATTTATTAAACCTGAACTCTTCATTTGAAATCAAACGTGGTTGTCTGGAGGGGGAGTGGAAAAAAACAACCCAAAACCAAAACCAGATTAGACCCACTGGGTCTTACTCTAATGGTAATTATATAGGTGATATACAACAGGTGAGCTCAATGTGGGCCACATTGAATGTCCTGATGCTGAAGTTTTTCCTTTTTCTACAATAAATTTCAGAAGATGTTCAACTGGGCAGAAAGGGAAGGGTACCTTATATGCCTTGTATCTTAAATGGAACTCATAGGTTGACTAATGTTAGGACTGTTTTCAGTCCTAACATTAAGAAAGGAATTTTTTTAAACTATTTCTTTACAAATGAATTTTGTAATTTTTATTCAAGTAAGGATTCATACGATGTGCACAGGCTCAAGTCAAGCTCCCTCTCACAGATTTGTTTTCTCTCTCAGATGTTTAGCTTCAGAAGTTTTCCTTAGTAACATTTGTAATTTGGAGACAGATTAATTAATTAATTGGGTTAATTTTCTTGTAGCCAACCCAAAATTTGTACTTCGACTGCAAAAGACTAATTCCCCAAGCCCAAGTTTGCTTAGTGATTTATCTTTGTTTACAGATAAGGGAGAACATTGTAATACAGGACAGATAAAGCAAGGACATTCTATACTCATTAAATTTTCAGTAGAGTCAACGAATAAATGTCATAAAAGAAGAGCAATTTCTTCTTAAAATGTGCTTTGATAGCTAGGCATTTATATTCTTTTTTATTGTGGTAACCATTTCCAAACATATCAGCATAATTAATGGAATCTCTCAAGTACTTGAGAAATGAAAAGTGATCCTTTTCATGCAGAAAAAACCAGAAAACAGATTGAATAAAGTTCACTAAAAAATGATTGTACAATTTGAATTTGGAACTCCTTTCCTTTCCCCTTGTCTTGATAGATGTTTTTATCTTCAAACATTCCTGAAATTCATAGATCAAATCGATTCTGCTCCATCTGAACAAACCAAGATACACTTGGTATTGTAGACAAAACTAGGTGCTTTACTAAGTCAAGTCATAAAGTTTCTTGATGTTCTTGAAGGTACTGTGTGAGAACCCCAAGTTCCCTTTCTATTTAAAATTTAGACAATTGAATGAAACCTTTCTCATGAAAATGAAAAAAAAGTGACAGAAATTAAGTTGTATTGCGAATGGAAATTTCCAGGATGAGATAGAACTACTGAAGTACCTATGGGTTTTTTTGACCCTATAAATAATGTTTGGGAGTTTTTTCTCTCTTTTCCATGACATCTGAGTGTTTGATTCCCTCCAGCTGCCCTATTTTTTCCAGTGTGCTCTGAATTCAACTTTATACCACTGGATGTTGTATTATTTACTCTTTTAATATCCCCTAAGTGAAATACTTATATTTAATAAGAGAGAACCTTAAATGCTCAGTGTTAAGTTGAACAGATTTAAAGATAGAAAATAAAATCCAACAGACTTAATGTGTTCTTATATCAAACAGGCTTCTCTTTTATATTTGCTGAAAAAAGTTTTAAGCAGTGGTTTACAGTATAGAAGAATGATAAAGTGCTGCCTAAGCATCCGTTCACACAGCTGTGTGTTTGGGGAGGCAAAAAGCCTCAAGACCAAAACATGCAAGGCAAAAAACCTTTTTAAAGAGAATTTGACTTTTCAGACTGTGAAGTGCAGTGCCTTTATCTGGCAAAGCACTGAAGTCCATGCTTTTCTTTAAGCGCATGAATTTATTTGATCTAGTGAGAAGACTCTGTTGACACACTTGCCAGACTTTTTGGAAGATGCTGGTTGCATTTCTTTATGCCATGCAGGATGAAGCCCTGAGTTAAAGAACATGCTGTCCAGTTCTGATGCTATTGTTATTCTGCTGAAGAAAATGTTTTAATGTAGCAATAGGAATGGTTTCTGACATTCCCTTTGTTCTGAGGGTTTGCTCACAGCAAAAGGAACCATTCTGTGGACACACAATAGCTTGATGATTAGAGTACTCAGCCGAAGAGGAAAGAATATAGGTTCAACTCCTTGATCCAAACCAGACAGAGCAGGGAATTGAACCTAACTCTCTAGTGTCAGAGATTAGGGTATTCCACTGGGATAACAGCAAGCCAGGTTTCAACTCCCTGCTCTGTCTGGTTTGGATCAAGGAGTTGAACCTCAGTATCTTCCATCTCAGCTGCGTGCCCTCATCACCAAGCTATTTGGCCAAGATGGGATAGGGTGTTTTGCTCTTAACCAGAAACAAAACAAAACAAAACAAAATGGCATTAAAAAGCTCATTTTGCACCAGAGTAAAATATAAACTACCCACTCCTGACTATTTCCACATGATGGAATTGTTGTTTCCTGGCCAGGCCGAGAGAGAGCTGCTTCGTGGTCACATACCGAGAGCGCCAGAAGCAATAGAAGATATAAAACCCTTCTGTCCCTGCAAATGCAGCTAAAGATGCAGAGATTCAGCCATGTTATCCACATGGCCTTGGCAGAAGCAGAGAAAACAAAACCACCAGAAGCCAGTTCATGTGAATGTCAGAGCTATCTCAGTGAACCACAGTTTTGTTTGGAGGAGAATAGGGGAGGAAGATTAATATTCTGTCAGTGCTGTTGGAGGTGTCTGTGTCAGAGCACAGGCTGTGAGTTTGCTTGGAACTTCAGGAAGCTTTTTTCTCCACTGGTTTCCATGTCTCTCTTCTCTCCCTTGATTTTCAACCTGGTTCTCTCCAATTTCCATGCTTTTCTCCTCCTTTCACTGCCCTTGCCATATATTCATTTCCTTTCCACAAAAATTGTTCCGCCTTAAGTCCTAGTCTTTGCAGCGGAATACATAATTGAAACCTGTAAAATCCTCTGCAAATGTGCTTATATCAGTTGATAGAAATAGATGGGTTGTAGCTGTTTGCCTTTCCCTTGTAATCCACACATACATGTTGAATTCTTAATCTAATCCTAGGCATTTTTAAAGGTTTAAGTGTTTGGGTTTCCTTTTTTTTTTTTTTTTCCCTGCTCATTACATTCTCTTTTGCCTCCTGATTTTAACCAGCAGTGGAACACCGAGTGATTTTTGACAATCTAGCATGTGAACCCTTTTGTAGCCATCTGCACAGGGCTTGTTTACTTTAGTCATGCAAAGTTCATAGACTGAAAGTCTGTATGCGTCAGAATTCTCAGTATTGAGTATCTGAAGTTATGGAGCACGGACTTCTACTTTTGAATAAGAGTTTTTTACATTCATTCACTTGTAATGGAAAATGACCACTGTAAACTAAATCAGCATTTAGTATGCATATTTTATACCAATGAATTATTCCCAGTAGAGTTAGAATGGAAATGTGGGGTATGTGAATTATGGAGTCATTATTTCAGTTGCACTCACCAACAGACAAGCACTGTTGCAAAATGCGTGGCTGAGAGTCAGGTTAGTATACATGCCCAAGAAGGACTCGGTTTTGCTTGGTCTGAGCATTTGGGGATACTGCTCTTGTACACTCAGATTATATTTTCCCCTATCTCCTGCAACAGCCAGGGCACAAAGTTACAGTGTGATGTCTTGTTTCCATCTCTCTCTATTCACTCAGCAGCACAGAGTAGGACTCCTGAGAACCTGGCTCGTGTGTTTCTATTCCTGTGTTATCGACAAAGGAGATTCCATGACCTGCTCCAGAAAATGTACACACACACTGCTGAGTCTTGCAGCATGCCGTGTCATGGCAGCCTGTGTATAAAATGGGGTCATGTTTGTTTGTAGACCATGCCTGATGTCTGGAGGGGAATGATAGGATATTCCTCTCTCTCCTTGTTTCCTGTAGAGTCCCACAGTCAGTAAGCCTGACTGGTTTTCACGTTTCAATAACTGCTCTCCTCAGCCCTTTTGGATACTACCTGTTAATGCCAAGAGTCAGCTGAGTCTGTGGAACCTGGTTAGCATTACATTTCATGACATCAACTGAACTTGACAGGGTGGGCTTCTGCACAAACGCAGGGAAATCCAGGCCTTGGTATGGCTGCAGGATATTCTTAGTTGGGTACCTGACTGAGTGCTGGACATGCACAGGGGATACAGACTACACTGTACACCATGAAACTCACCTACAGTGTAGTGGTCCAGTGAGGAAAGTGTCCTCATAATCATTAATGGGGTGTTAATGTGGAATTGGATCTTCCTGCTGTAAAGCAACCCAAGGCACTTTGTAATCAAACTGCACACTGTAAACTTTTTTACATTAAATCATCTGTATTGCATCCTTCCTGGCAGGCACTTTAGAACCATAATTACATTAATCTCCATCCTTAATTTGCTCCATTGTGCTTCTGTCATTGCTGGATCTCTGCTACCAAGAGGGATGTGTTCATTTCCTCAGTGCATACTGTAAATTGCAAATTAAGGGTGGCATAGTTAACTCTTAATTGCCTGGTTTTTGTGGGATTAAATCCAGTTCATCATTACTTGAGCATTTAGTTTATTATTGTTTAATGAGGTACACAGTATTATATTTGACTTGGGGGGATCTGTTCCATGTAGAGGTCTATTTGCAAAGAAAGTTGATTTGAGAACCTACTGTAGCTGCAGAGACCTCTGTCAATCCTGAAGAAGTGAGCTGGGTAATGTTGAATTAGGAGCGGACCATCATCTTTAATTTAAATAAATAGGGTCTAATTATTAAAGCCTGGGCCTATTCAGTCTGTCATAGTATGCCCGCCTCCCTCAGCAGGAGCTAGGGACATTTCATTCTTGGGTAATTTCATACCTTGTAAGAGTTTCATACTGAGGAACTGTAAATTGTATTTATGTTTTTTGTGTTAGTCATCTTACAGCTTTTGATCTAGCAACGGATGAGCCAGTGAGATTTGAAATTATATTTGCAGAGGAAATCTATCATGTTTAAGGGAAAGTGTCCAGAAAGGTAACATGACTGCAGATCCCAAATTAAAAACTGCATAAAGAGAAAGGGAGATTTTTGTGATTCCAGGTTTCCAAGGACTGTTTCATTCCATAGTGTTCAAGTAATGCTTTAGTGGTACTTGCTGACTCTTGTTTCACTCCAGTTACTTCCAGGATTTCCATTTTATAAACCTCTTTTAATCACTGCTGTAAAAATCCATTCTGAGTTACAATTCAGTATATAGTTAATGTTCCAAGAAATAGCCATGCCTGCTTGCCATTAATTCTAGCCTCCCTCTGTATTGGATATCTCATTTCGAAAACTGTCACTTGCCAGTTATGGAAGGGAGGTAGACAAAAGTAGTCAGATAAAACTGGTGAAAATTTGTCTCTTAATGCAAGTTCAGAAGTCAGAGGTATAAGCAAAATACAGCAAGGGTAAAGACTGATATTTTACATGACTGCTCCCAATATTGCTAGATTTTCTGCCTCCTTTCTGCCCCTCTCTTCCCCATCTTTTTTTTTTCCATTTCATCCTTTACCATCCAACAATATTCTTTCAGCCCTGGCAGCACTGACTTAGTTTGGCATTTTGGTGGTTCTGCCACTGCTTTTATTTCCAGATTCAAGAAACATCAATCCACTGCACCTGTGAAATGCTCCATTTGTGTACCACAGGTTGGCATTGTTCTGCGAACCTTCCATCTCCATCCATCCTGCGTTATGATTGCACAAGAATCACACACGGGCACAAAGATACCACTCTGTGCATGGGGACTCAAATTATTGCTGTAATAGGAATGTGTCCTGCTGGCCCAACAGCTCTGAAGTTCCTTCTTCTGATTTAATGACTATTGGTTGTTAGGATCTGAATAAAGACCTTTTTTGTGGCTTCAGATGAGAGTGGATGCTTTGAAGTTTTTCAGATTATGCTTCCAGTGGTAAAAGTCTCAGTCAGAGATAGCCAGAAAAGTTAAAATAAAAAACAGTTTGTAGAAAAGGCTGTTTTTCATGAAGGTTTCCAAGGAGCAAGCTGTTTAGATTAATTAAGTAATGTAAAAAACATCCCCACTAAGTCAAGTCCCCATAGCTTAATTTTTCCATCAAGAGACCAGAATTATGCACCTTATTTCTGAGGCCACTTCTATGATTATAGCAACACACGTTCTTTGTAATAGCTTTTCCTTTTTAATGGATTTTTAAATGGAGATAATTAAATATGTTTTCTTTCATACCCTTTTCCTGAGAGGAAACACGATGAAAATACAAGTGAATTGGAGGTAATAAATGTCTACCAAAAATAACTGCATTTTTACTCTCTAAGCAGTATTGCTTACTAATTGTTAGGACTTTCAGAGTGATAATGGGGAGATTCAGATGCCTGTCATAATATATAAAACTAGATTCCAAAATATTTCTGTTTAATAAGGTATTTTTAAAAGCGTTACTGCAGTCAGAGGTACCAGCTGTTTATCTGAGGTCCAGGCAGTCATGAAATATGGTATATAAAGCAGAAGTATAACTTTTTTGAAAATCAGATCTAGTTGCTTGTCTCTTTTACACATCTTTGGGCCCCTTTCTAATTTTTAAACTCTTCTCTCTGTGTCCTGATCAGTGGGATGATTGACTTCTGTCACTGTGCCAACATTTTAGTGAAATGCATTGTGTTTCTTGCACTGGAGCTGGACCTAAATGGATGCTCTGCAGGTCGTGCCCAACCTGGGGGGATGAGCCCCTAATGGCTACAAGTTTGCATGGGCACAGTCTGCGAACCCAAATGCTCAGAATATCAGATCCTTCTCTACATACTGAGGTGTCTTTGGCCTCCAAAGGTGAAGTAGATATTCTGTAGGCATTGACTGCCAGACAGAAACATCAGTTTTCTTGTATCCAGTCAAGCAGCCAAGAGGCACAACTCCTTATGATGTGAATTTCTAGTCCTTTTTCCTATTCGCAGTCAAAACTAGAAAGGTAAAGGTCTACAAGAGAATGTTTAAGAATGGGAAATAGGATCCAAACACTTTCCAAGTTCAGCATTGATTTTTGGCTGGATGGCCTCTGAAAGGATTACAGTGTTTCAACTGGTTTATCCCTCGCTGCTGTCACAGTGGCATCTCAGAGCTGTTAGCAGCGAGAAATTCACTTCTGAAAAGCCTTTCAAAATTTAATGGAGGGAAAACCAAACTAAAAAATGGTAATTAGGAGAAGTTAGCCATTTCACATTGCCTGTCTTATGTGTTGATGTTCTGATATGATTTTCTTTTTCTGGTTTAGTAATAAGAGTACAGGAACTGAAATAAATGTAATGGACTGTTTTTCCTATCAACAAATGCCCTAGTCTTTTGTTACTCAGTTGCCTGCTGAAGCTGCTTATAGGATCTTGTGTTTCTGCTATGATTATTATTCCTTCTTTCTTCCACATTTACCCAAAGAATAGGAGAGTAGTTGGAGCCTAAATCCATTTATAAAACAGATATGTATAGAATTAATCACAAGCTGTTTAACACCACCTGGGAACATAACTTATCTGTCTGGGCTTCCTCAGTTAATAGGAAAGAAGTGAAACATTTTAAGGGAGATTCTCTTCTAAGCAAAAAAAAAACCCCTCAGGTAGTTGGGATGAATGCCTTCTGAAGGCGTTCCTTTATACTGAGCTTAAATAACTGTTAGAGGTGAGACACCTCATTTCAGCAGGCTCAAGTTCAACAAATCCCCCTCAATGCACTTTGGTATGATATGAATGCCTAGGGTTGAAGGGTAGGGCGTTGGGAGAGCATCCTTTGTTAACTCTTTATTGTGTGTATATACCTTGAAATTAGAACAGAAAGATAATTTTAAAATAGTAACAAAAATAAAATTAAATATGTGTTGAGAGCTGAAATCTGCTTCCTGCACTTATCAAGAAAGAAATACTTATTTCCTGTAAGGCATGAAGATCTTGGGCTGCAAAGCAATGGATTAATACCCCCCCCTAGAGCTAATATCCATTGTATCCTATTTACTTATTTTTGAAATTTGGGTAAGGACATACAAAAGAAAATTTGTCTCTGAGCTCATTTTTTTTTTTTAATTATATGAATATTCAAGAGAAAAAAATAAAATAAAATAACTAAAAAAAAAAAGTAATACATGAGGGATGTTAACACAGAGAGGTAATGTCCCCAAGCCTTCTAGGATACAAAATAAGTAGATAGGCTTTGTCTGTGAGAAGTTAAAAGAAGCTGCAGTGAAGGAAAAACTGAAATGAGGCATAAAGTCATGGAATCAGAGAATTCTTAAGACATGGGAAAGACCTCTAAGGTCATCAAGTCCATCTGTTAAATAAAACTATAAAGGCATTGACTCTGTCAGTGAGACATGATTTGAGACCGTGATTTTTAGTAAACAGCAGAGTAACAAATTTCACTTCCAAGGCTCATATTTTGAAGGACTTTTTTTTTTGGAAAGGGAGTCAGGAAGAGCTCAGGAAGTCCTCCAAAAAATGAGGAGGCCCCTCAGCGTGTCTAGACAAACACAAACTTGTGGTTCACATGGATCAACAGAAATAAACTCATGAGTGTACATATATGTCTGTATAGAATGAATGTCCAAGAAAAAATTTTTTCATTCTATTGCTTGTTCTCCCAGGATAACCAGTGGCACTGAAAAAATTTGTTAAATTCAGTTCTTCTGTATAACACTGTTTTTCAGTGAAATCACAGGTACAAATGAAGCATGACTAGTTCTGATTATTCTGCTTTTTGACAGATCAAAATCCTACTTGCAATCTTTAGAGATATTTCAGTGGTCATTGTATTTGAATGCACTGCTAAACTTTATGTTCATATTAGCAAACAGGGAATAAAAAAGAAACTTTAGATTTGCTAATTTGAAGCTGTCATGCCTTTAATAACTTGAGTGACTGACTCAAGACAGTTTCCTCTCTTGAAGGAAGACTAATGTAAAATGCCTTTTAAGGTGGTTAATCTTATGTCTTGGATTTCAGTTTTTACAGAAATTAACAAAATTCTCTTCTAGCCATGACTTCATGTATGTTGTGAAAGATAATCTTCCAAGACTGACAGTAGTCGATTATTATTTACCATGCAGGGAGCTCTAAGGCACTAAGGTGCATGTTTTAGGATGTTTGTGGAAAACCTCCCCACAGATTTAACTTCAAAAATCCATTCTCAGTGCTAAAAGTAGTTATATGTATAGAGAGATGTGTATATATGAAAGCCATAATGCATAATGATGCTTCTCTGATTTCCTTTATATTACAGCTGAAATGAGGTGTTTGTGTATTCCTGTCATTTGTTGTATGTATTGTTGGTCTAAGGTTTACTCTGGGTAACAGTATCCTTAAAGCAAACACTTCAGTCTACATTCTGAACCTGTATGTTAACTCCATGTGGTTTCAGCTTCCACCCTTTAACAACAAATTACTATTTATGTAAGCTGTCAAATCCACATAGCTGCAGAAGAAGAAACTGAAGCCTATAAACCATAGTAAGAAGCATAAGGCTCCCATAAGAGAGTAGTCTTTCCCTTTCTGTGTTTAGCCTAATAAGAGTGAATTATTCATTACGATCAAGCTAAAGCTGCTCCAGTCTTGCCAGTTTATCCACAAATTTGTTGAAAATTAAAGCTCAGCATGAAGCCTCCAGAGAATTATTCCAAGTCAGTAACACCTGCAAAGAACAGAGATTTCAGTGTGGGGTAAATTGCTCTGTGATTTCCCACGTCAGCAAAACTTATAATTGGGAGAACCTGAATATTTTCTCTGTATTTAACTGATGAGGATTTTGTGGGGTGTCATTTTACATTAAGTAGTAGAGTTATAATTTAAAATGTTTCACAGCAACTGATTGTGTTTGTTTTTACAGCAATTTTTCTTTTCTATGAGATTTCTATTGCTGTCACCTGCTATTGCAACTTTGTGAAATACACATTTAGAAACCTTTCTTATTCTTAGGGAAAATTGTCAGAGACAAGCTTTAAACTGTGGAATTTTCTTCCTGTGATTTCTTGTGAATTTAGAACTTGATACTTTACCCTGCTTAGCTGTATCTCATAAATGGCAAGCTGAGGATTTTGATTTCTATATCTGTAGCATATGTATACTTGGTAGCTCACTGGACAGCAGTGGAAACTTCCTAAAGCAGATTTTTCTTTCTTCCAGATGTTTCAGAAATATACTCATAAATAATATGAAAAATTCAGGTGGGGCTCCTAAATCAAATTGGATATTCACAGCTATCCAAAAAAAGGACAGAGAAAGAAAGAAGTCAAATTGCCTTTGCTCCATGTTGTGCTGCATTGTTGCATGCTGAGGCCTTATTTTCTGCATTTTCCACAAGTCCTGTATCGATTCACAACTTATGTTTAGAGCAGAATTTAGGCTTCTGGCTGATGCTGGTAATAATAACAGCTCCAACATGAAATGAATGAAGTTCATAACATTCAAGATAGGCGTACATGGAGACCCTCAGACACAGACACTTCACCTGTCCTTTGGAGGGAAGCAGCTCTGACCCACAGTGCTGTCCTTGCTAGGAGGAGGTAGCTCTGACCTCAGTAGGCTGCTCAGGGACTGTTGCTTGATTCATACATGCTGGCATGCCGACATGACTGGATGTGCCTGTGCATGGGAACTGCCTGGCTCATCTTTGGACAAATGTGCTTTTGTGGCTTGCAAAGTTATGTGACCTCATTTAAATCACAATGTACAACTTATTTCATGGCTGAACCTAATTTGATAGCAAACTCTTTGCGCTAAAGAATATGCACTGAATGGAACCTGTTGGTACAGTTTTCTGTCCTTCCCTTATTAATATCTTGCCACCCTTCTAACTTTTGTTCCTTACAGGGAAAATTGAAGTGCTTGCCTCACTGAACTAACACTTGTAGCTGCTGGATTGTTTGATTTGGGGTTTTTTTTTTGGGTTTTTTTTTTCATTTCTTTTTTTCTCTTTTTTCCAGTTGTGACAGGATAAAACCCGCAACTGATTAAAGACTAAGGAGAAAGGGACATATCTAACAGAGTAACAACTGCTTTCTTATGTGTGCTTTTAGTGCAGTGAAACTTGCCTCAGTGAATTCCTTTTATATACCTTTTATAGTTACTGGAATAAAATATCTCTGGTGCCAAAGGCAAGGAACTCATAACTACATGAATGTGTTAGACAATAATATCTAGTGGGTACTCCTGCTGTACATAATAGCTGAGCTATTCTTACTGCAACACAACTAAGGGCTAATATAACACAGGTTTATTTCCTTGGATCAACAGGGGATGTATTAAAAAATAATTTTCTGGGCAAGATGAAGCTTTTCAGGCTCATGTAGTCATACTGCCTGCTGCAGAGGTTGCTGAGAAGTGTAATAAAATACCAAATCCCTACTGACTGACTAATCTTCCTTTTCCACAACACTTCAAAGTATTTCCCTTTTTCACTTAAAAACAGAACTATAACAAGTGGCTTCCAGCATAGAATTGTCTGTGAAAGTCCTGCCATGGGCTCTAGCTTCAAGCTTGTAATCTCCATGTCACTGATCATGGATCATCCTATACTTCAACTTAGCTGTTTAGAGGTTTAGAGGAAGACCTGGTGTTTGGCTCAGGGCTCTAGGGAAGAGGAGAGGAAGCAGGTGTATTGTGTAAGCAAACCTCCATGTGTCAACATCCATGTGCTTGTCAGAGGAACTTACCTGCTCCAGCTGTGCCGCTTGAAGAGGCGATCTTTCAGTATATATTTATCCGACATATTCTGTGTCTGAAACATGCTGTCAGTTTCTTTCAGAGAAGAACTGCAAAGTATAGGGAAGGTATTTTGAGGATGATCTAGCATTAACAGAGGATCTCACAGGATGAACCAAAGTGCCAACTAAGAGAAGCTGACTGGGCTAGATGCCATGTCGTGCTAGTTAACCCCTGTCCAAGAGGAAAGGGAAAGACAGAAGGAGTTGACTATCATTTTACAGAGAGGAAAACCAATGTACTGGAAACATGTGTGTTGAGAAAGCCAATGGAAAATAAGAGCAGCAAAAGTGGAAATCTGAAATAAGTATTGTGTTGTTGGCTTCTAGTCCATGTTTCTGTCTTGTGTCATGTACAAACTTTTATTGCTTCAAAACTTTTATTTTCAAAATGTGACACCAATGTTAAAGACATCTGAAAGAAGGAAAAATAATGGCCAGAAATGAAATCAAGGAGCTCAGGGCATACGAAAGAGATTCACACTTGCTTCAGTTCAAAGGGTTGTTCATTTGTTTCTGCTCTGTTACAGATATGTACCTGAATTTAAATGCTTGTCTTTGAATTATGTTATGAACATGTCCACAATTTATGAAAATTGGTGTACAGGGAGTAATAGCTATCTCAAAGTCTAAACTATTGTTGGAACAAAAATATTGTAAAAACAGATAACAAGAGAAGACAAAAAAATCTGATTTTCTAGGTTGTCCTGGGGCCAAGAAGAACGAGTTCCTGACGAGTGTTTTGGATGCATTGTCCACAGATATGGTGCACGCAGTCTCTGATCCATCACTGTCTTCTAGCCGGTGGGTTTCAAATCCTTCTTGTGTGTCTTTAGAAGGATTCTGACAGTGGCCAACAGATAGTTGAGGGCTTGGAGGAGCCTTCATAAAGAGTGAATTTCCAAGAACCTTCCTTGGAGAGTTTACTTCAAAGTTACCATTGTGGATTATGTTCACTAAACAGATATGAACTTGACAGATGAATTCTCAGCAGCACAGCTCAGGGTTTATCTGCAGCTGCTGGTGCAACTGTGGGTCAGTCTTTGTGCTCCTCTCAAGGCTTTAATTCTTGAATGTGTGCTACCTTCCTGATTCATAGTCTTCCTAGCTGCTTGCAAAACAAACCAATGCTATCAATAGTCACAGGCAATGTTGAAAATGTGTAAGAGCTGTCAAGCTTAGGGCATCTGCAGGTCAGGTACTCATCTGAGGAGATAGCATTTATTGTTATGGCTTATCCTGTAATTCAATACATTTAGGTGTTTCAGCTCTAAGAGAACCCGTCATGGGTTGTAATTGGAGCTTCAGTATTTCGTGAAGCTGGCTGTTGCTCAACTTCAGTTGGTTACTTTACATGTTTAATACATCTGCTGACTATGAAGCAGTCTTTTTCTCTTTTATTTCTCTCTCCACTTTTCTCTGTTTGAGGAAATTTAAGGGGGAAAATGCACCAAGTATGATGCTGACCTCAACAGGGTTTCATAGAGTACACTAAAAGCAGATTCTAGCCCTTATTGTGAAATTTAGGATATTGTTGGCCAAAGTGAAAAAAGAGAGATTCACTACAAAGAAGTTAGTGTCCAAGAGCAGGGAGATTCATGTAGCAATGGTGATGGTCATCTGATGGTGATGTAACTATCCTGAAATAAAGGTATTAAATATCAGAATTAAAGCTAAATTCTCTTTTTTTCTTGTTCCAGTGTTTCTGAGCCTGATCCAAATCATACTCTGGAAGAGAGAGTCGTCCATTGGTATTTCAAACAGCTAGATAAAAATTCCAGTGGTGATATTGGCAAGAAGGAAATCAAGCCATTTAAGAGATTCCTAAGAAAGAAATCAAAGCCCAAAAAATGTGTGAAGAAGTTTGTGGAATACTGTGATGTGAACAATGATAAGTCCTTGTCAGTTCAAGAATTAATGGGCTGCTTGGGAGTAACAAAAGAAGAAGGTAAAGCAGAAACAAAGAAACGCCATAGTAAGAACCTTTTCTCTCTGTCTTTTCCACTAAGTTCTTCAAAGCTTATGAAGTCTGATATGTGCCAGACATACAAAATAAAAGAATACACCTGTCTGCAGCTACTGCAGCTGTTGCTTAGGGCAGATGGCAAGAAAGTTGCTTCTGGATCACTTTGCTCCAACAGAATCAAAAGCTTCCTGTTGATTCTGACCTCTAAATGTATTCTGGTAGGAAACCTAAGAAGATATAATAACAGTCATCGAAAAGCCAGTTTAGTATTATCATAAAACTGTGTTCTGAGTGAGTGGAAGTATCACACCTGTGCTTTTTGGATTCCTGGAAGGAAGCACATGGTTGAACTTTCTAATGAATGCTCATTTCTCTTACATGGTTTAGAGATGCAGAGAGGCCGTCTGACAAACAGGTGGAATAATGGCTAATACACAGCCACCTTACCTTGCTGCCAAACTGCTAGGAAGGGGAACAACTAATTACAGAGTACAATAGTCCCTGCAGAGTTCAATCACACATTTTCAATTCCTGAAAATGGGAGTTTATTTTTTTTTAAATACTTCTAAACAGCAGCAGTAGATCCCCTTACTTTAGGAAGTTGTGGAAGAATGAATATAGGTAAATTGTTTTTTCTCATACTTTAAAATGAAGTGAAGACAGTAGAATGAAGGTCTCATTGGTTGTATTCAGTCTAGAAAAGGAATACTGCAGAAAAACAGAAGAGATCTACATTTTACTAATGAATTAATTTGTCTACGGTTCACAGTAACAGATCTCTCAGAACAAGTATTGATCAGATCCAGGATTTTTTTCCTATGGCTTTTTTTGTGGACCTCATAATGGTACCTTCCAATTTTCACTTTGATAATGAAGGTTAAAAAATGTATATGAAGGTGCATGACTGTTGTTTATGCTATGAATGTGGAAAGTGAAACATGTCTGTCCTGCTGCAGCAGGCATTCTTTGGACTTACTGTGGATGAAGTTTGGGTCCAAAATCACTATGCAGGAGGTAAAGAAAAGACACTGAAAGCAAACCACAGGTTTTTTGTCTCATATTCCAGGGGGAAAAAAACCCCAAAGATTGGGATAAGCTGCCTGTTTTAGGAATGAAAATCGTAAGAGGCATGGAATCATGTGAAGATCACACACAGATTTGGCTGAAGTAAAAATTGCATCCACCATAACTGAAGTTTTATAACAGATCTTCTCAAAAATATATTAAATAATGAGAACATTCAACTTTGGAAGGAAAAAAAAAAAACCTGAGAAGTTTGGCACTGAAAAACTAACGGTATCCAGTTGGAAAAAAGTTCTTAACCAAATCATTGAGTTGCTTTGCTAGAAGCACATAGTTTTAAGGACAAGACAATAAAAATTACTTCTGTTGGAATACCATTATTCTATTTTATTTCTCTTACTTGATAATTAAAATTTCCTTTCCAATACTCCTTTCACTTGTGCAAATGAAAGAAGTTACCATTTCACTGCAGTTAGAGTTACATTTCTAGGAAAATATGAGACTCTTGTCACGTGAGGTGTGAGAGCTGAGCTAAGGAAGTAGCTCTGTATCATTTTCTGTGAGTCCCAGGTGTCTTGTGTGGAATAATTTGAAGCAATATAAAAGCCAGAGTCATAAAGCATGATTCCTAAAGGGAGTACTAGCTGCGGTAGCATTTTTCAAGGTCCAGTTTTGTTTCCCTTAGTTCCAGTACAGCTTGTTTGAAGCCACAGACTGACATGGAAAACCAAGAGAGAAAATTCCTCCCTACTCTCACAAGTTTGCTTGGGAAGATTAATGGGCTAGCAAATTTAGCTTTTTGGGGGTTTGTTTTCCCCTATTTTGAGCATTGTCTCATGACTTTGAGACTAAGAAATTTAAAAAAACCCAATGATAATCTTGTAGTTTTAGAGATTAAATGTGAACCATGTCTTTGGCTTGTAGAACTGTTTCTGTGCAATATCTTCAATCAAAGTGAATGCTTTCCAGACAGTCTGCTTGTCCATGCTTCTTTACTGCCAGGGATAATAGACTATATTTACTACTAAAGATTTAGTAAGTTTGAAGTGCTCAACCTTGACTAGATGCAATCTCCTAAGCAAATCTGACATGTGAACTGGCAAGAGATGATGTTGCTCAACTTTCATATAACTCCTTGAAATAAGCAACACCTGTATTGAGGAAAGAAAAATGTAGATATGTTAGCAAAAGATTTGAAATACTTTATCTCATTTATTGAAAGATGTGCACTTACCCTGCTCTAAAAAAATATCTTTTCAGAATGAGGGCTTCAGTTCTTGAGGATAATTTGCAAACCATATTTAAAATGTTTTCTTTCTCTTTCTTTAGCAGTCCCTAGAACCAACACTGAGAGCACTTCATCCAGCAGGCAGGTGAGTACTGAGGAGAGTAAGATCTCCATTTCTGCCTCTCCTGGCTGAATTTCTTGGGGTTTTAGCAGTCATCATTGCAACTTCAAACTGCTTTAATCTGCTGTTCTGCAGAATTGCCAGAAAAACGTAGAGCAACATCCCAATTAACAAATTTTGACTTAAGTTCTATGTATGGAAAGCTAAATCACTCAATTACGGGTGCAGAGTAAATGTTCATAATTTGCTAAGTGGATTAGGCTTGCACGTGGAAGTTCCTAGGAAAGTGTAAGTTGACATATAGGATATATATGATAATTTGATGAGTGTAATTGAGCCCTCGTGAGTCTTCTGCATTCCTGAATGACAGCATTCCCATACACTTTTAAATGTCGATTACTTCATCTTCATTTAACCTTTACTTTAGCTGAGTTCTGTCAATTTTCCTTTGTGTCACAGTATGGACACAAATTGACATTTATTGAAATGAACAAAGCCATGCATTTCCCATGCCCTGCGACAATCCATACATTTCACAAACCCCACTACATTATTATATGATGGCTTTAAACAGCTTTTAAAATCTTAGTGCAATGAAAAGAGCTGTCGCTTTCAAATACCTTTGCTGGCTGAGCAAAATGATGCTGAAGAACTAGGATTTGCATCACTCTGCTAATCTACGTTTTAACTAAAATTGCAGAATGATTGGAGAAAATAAAATGTCAAGTGCCCTGACAACATAATCCGTGATTTTTTTTTTAAATCAATTTTCAGCAAAGGCTTGATCTTGTTTTTCAAAATAGCACCAGTGTATGTCATCCATGGAGATTTGGCTACTCAAGCCATTCAGAGCTGCAAAAGACACAAAAGCAAATTTTTTTTAAATGAAGGAAAGGTGAAATTTGACAAGGAGGGACTCAAGTGAAAGGCCAGCAAAATAGGTTAAAAAAGTCCAGTTTAATTTGTGTGTGTCTATTTTTATAACCATTTATTCAAAAGAAATTTTTTTTGGGCAGTATTGTCGTACCTTCCTCGTACTTTCGCATGGTCTTGAAGAAGGGCTTGTGAGTCTAGTAGTTTGAATGGTCTAGCAAAAGAGTCATCTTCACACTCTTCTTACCTCACTATTGTATTCGTTAGAGGACTTAAATTATTAATACCCACAAAAGTCAGTAAATGATGAACTGGTTCAAAACTTATGAATGTAACTGTATTAAAAGAGCAGCTCAGGTAATGCTGCACCTATGAAAATAGGAATTTGGCTAAAAACACCTCAGAACCCTGGTTGTGGTAAATGTTTTCCCATCTATCATAAGATTAGAATCATTTGTTAATTAATTAAGAAACTGAACCTCAGGTGAACCTACCCACAAGCCAAGAGAAATCATCCTCTCAAAGTTGCTTGTTGATTTGTTCCCTTTTTTTTATCTCTGCTTTGTTTGATGTTAGATTTGCACTTCCAAAGGCAAGCTCAACTTTGGTTGTGGTTTTTACCAGAGACCTCCTACATACCTTTGATGGAATATAAAGTATTCTCACAGCTACAATAACATGATAAGTTTGTTTGTTTAAACAAGTGTTTGTGGTCTTAATTTTTCAGTTTTTCCCCACAAATCACTTATGCTTTAAACAAGACAGCCTGAAAACAATTATTCTGTCAGAACTCCAGAGCATTCGGAGGGGTTATTTTAATTATATAATGGCAATTACTGGCACACGTGCATTACACTTGAAGCATGACAAGCCCTCTCCCCTTTCTTGTAATCTGATACTGACTTGTGGAATTGGTAATAAAAGTGTCCTTAGAACATCTATGTTTTTCAATTTTGTCCAATAATTTTGCTGATTCAGCATCAATTATTTTAAGAGCAGTTGCTGACAAATGATAGCCTTAAATTAAGACTGGCTAAGAAAACCATCTGTTGGCAGTTTCATACTTGAACAATACATGGCTGAAAATGCAGAAGGTGGTTTTCATCACAGAAGTCTCACTTGGAAGGAAGCTACTGAAAAGCATAGAAGCTGCTCAAAGGAAACCACCCGTCTAATAAGGCCTGATCAGATTTGCACCACTCAGGAGACACACACTCAAAAGCCCACTCTCTACTAATTTATTGCAGCAGTTGAGTTAAATATATGGTTGTGTGTGCTTTGGTTTTTTTTACATATGTGCAATCTGTGTGTACACACACAGGAGCTTACTGAAAGAAGGCAGATACAGAAACATACACCACTACTATGCTGACTGAGGCGCAGCTGTGGTTGCTCTAAAAGAGGTCAGATAATAGATGGGTCTGACAGGACTCAGGTAGCGGGCAGGTATATTTCCCTTGCTCAGCTCCACCCTGTCCAATAAACACACACATATATGCCCACACGCTGTCAGTGAGACCTAGGGGATCTTTGGCAGCCTACCAAAAAGTTTGTAAGGAAACCACAGATTATTTGTGAGACTTGGGCCAGCAGTCCATTCATTATACATCACATGCCATAGGAGGTATATTGAACCAGAGACTTGCCAGGCAGTTGCTATAGCTGTGTGTTTAAAGGGACTTAAATGGATTTAAAAGGGTGATAGGTAAGTAGTCAAGGTACTGCTCATACCCATGCTCATAGATCCCATGAAGGACTACAGGGCAGGAATGTTTTATTCCCTGTATATATTTATGCAGAACTCTGTTCTGATAGTGGCATATGGGCACTGCTGAAAAATGGAGATAGAATTTTATACTGGACTAATTGAAAACATCATTAATAATGCAAATTTTCCCAACTTCCTTTCAGCAAGTTTCGAAGAAGCAAGGTTGAACACCTTACTAATCCAAGGCAGATCTCTTTGACATGTGGGAGATTTCCTCACCAAAAGGCAATAAAAACAACTGTAGTATTTGCACTTTGTACTTAAAAAATGTAAATTCACTTTGTAGAAATGAAATATTTAAACAGACTTTTTTTTTTTTAATCTGTGAAAAAGTAATGGCTAGTTTTGAAAAATTATCACATACAATGTATGTGTATTCTTTTGTTGTCTGAAATATGTAAAACATGCTGGAGATGTAAAAGTTTGCATTTAAACAATTTTTTTAAAAAAATAACGTTTTGGCAAACAGTAGCATAGAAACCTGATTCTATGTATTTTTGATTTCAATAGTATGCCTCATTTTTCTTAATACTGTCATTTATGTAGAGTTATGCTGAAATATCTACTGTATTCTCAATTTTTTCCAAGCAGTGTTGAATGTTTCAGGTTTGCAGGACTGAGAGAATTGTGTAAATTGCTGTTTACTTGGTTTTGCAGTTTTTTACTGAATAGATTTTTCATTGGTGGCAATATTTTATTTCATTTTGTTTTTATTGTAATTATAAGCCTTTCCAAAGATCATACAACGAGAATACAACCACTAATGGATTCAAAAAGCAGTTATTCTACTTGGGATGCTTATAGAACAATGTATCCTTTTATCAATTTTTGAAGTGCCTTTTTTTATAGGTTTTGATAGGATTTTTCTCCTGTTTGCTTTCACTTGAGTTATTAACACAGCAAACCAAAAAGGAGTAAGGTGAATTGTAGTGTCACTCCAGCCTGGGCCTAAAAGCATGTTTCCATGGTCAGTGCAAAGCAGGAGCAGAGTTTGTATGGATCAGAATTTTAAATCTTACTACCATGATCGGGAAGGATAAGCCTTTCTCCCCTACACCTGGCTACCCATATCAACCCTTTGGCTTGCCTGGGGGCTCACTAGAGGAGGGGCAGCTCACATTTCCCCTGCCTGAAACTTTTTCTTTGCTGACTGAAGAAACTTCTCGTAAGTTTTCATACTTGCTCCATAATTTTTTTCCCCCAATGCTTTTTTTCATATGTGTGTCTGAGGGCATGTGACTCTAAAGCAGGGGACCCAAATGAAAAAAGCTCTGCTGTTGAACAGCTGTGAGTTACAAGCTGAGTTAATCAATGCAGTGGTAGAAGGACTTCTGGCATCTAGGAGCTGACATGAGAAGGCAGGAATGTAGCAGCAAGCAGTGATTTAATTATGGTTTGTTTAAATAATGTGTGGGATCTGACATGTGACCAGCTACTCATAAATGCCCCCTGCTTGAGCTTGTACCTGGAAAAGCTTTTTGTGAATGAAAAGGTGTCATTTCACTTCCAACATATTCTGAAGTGATAGGAAACACTCTATGCAATGGAATTGTATCCCAGAAATCGTGTACTCTAAGCTCTGGCAACAGGAGAAATCAAGGCAATTGTGTGTTATCTTGTATTTTTGTTTTAAAAAGTATTTGTTATTCTTTTATAATGTTAAACTTTGAAATTAATCTCCTTTATAGATTAAAGATTAATATGTTATCAAACTATGTTGGTGACTTTTCTTTTGCAACACAGAGTGACATGTTTGGAAGTAGATACACACAGTGGTGGCTTCACTGCTTTGAGTCTACAAGAAACCTCATGACCTCACATTGTATCTACGTTCTTCCCTTGCCTTTACTGGATTTTTTTTTAAGATCATTCATGTCTTAGTCATACCATTACTTCCTCAAATTCTTTATATAGCTTCAACCTGATCTCTTGCATCTTCTCAGCGAAGTGCAATGTAGCATGGATAGAGATGACAACTTTTCCCCTCCATGTGAGTGTGAGCTGCAGGGCAGCTTTCAGCCTGGCTGGAAATAATGAGGAGAGAGAAACAAATGCTCAGAATTCATAATGCCTGGTTAGGTGGTCACAGTATGGTTAATAGCAGCATTTTGTAAGAAGCATTTAATTCCATGTGGAATTAATTGGAAGCATTCCAATTCCACTGTGGCCTTTGGAGACAATAAAATGTATGCTACCAAATATTTTGCCATGTGGTTTCAAAATGCACCCCATTTAAACTGAGAGGTTGTGTGTGGGGAGGCAGATTTGGACTAGCAATGTGATTATATAATGAGCAGCCTTAAACAATGATTGAAGTGCAAGTAAATGCTAAAGGTGTTTTTAGGTAGCCAAAGACTTCTACAACATAAAAGTCATTTAATAACTCTTCAATGACTGAAACATGAACTCTTTCCTCTTTGTATACATTTCTGTGTCATCACTTTTATGTCAATTATCAGCGATTACACCACTTGAATATAAGTAGTACTGATTTTTCATGCTGCCAGGTAGAGTCTAGATCCCTAATGGAATCACACTTGCAAGCTTGCTAAATTCACCTTGGCTTCCTACATCTCCCATATGTCCACAGGATATTTAAACTGAGATAAATGCTCTATTTGTACCTAGGAACTGCCTTGATACCAAAAAACGAATCCATGTGGATAGGCCCTTAGGCTCACACTACAGTGTTTATTATTTACACAGTAATTAATTAGTTCTAGTTTTTATCCTACTCCATGTGCAACAATTCAATTCCAATTTTAATTCTGTTACTTTGTTACTTTAATCCTTTTAAATTGTGTGAAAACACAATTTATATTCTGTTTCTCATTGACCAATATTTGGTCTAGTTCAAGCTATTGCTGAACATATTTGTTTAGAGCTTTTATAAGGTTGTAAATAGAAGACTATAAAGTTTGAAAAATGTGTATGTATTCAGTGACTTGTCCAGCCTGTTGCAATCTCCATTAGACAACAGGCCACACAGTGAGAAATGCTCCATATTTTGTCAACACTTTGGAAAACTTTCCCATTTTGTTTCTATCCCTACATTTAGGCCAATTTCATAGTTTAATTTTTACCAAAACCACTTAGTTTTCAGTCTTCTCCCAGTCTAACAAAATACCTAGCTTTCAGGTGCTCATTTTGTAGAATTGGGACCTTGATGAGTGCTCCAAATGACGTTTTTTCTTGCTACTGCCATTTCAGATATTGAAAAGCTGAAACAGAGAAACTTTAACAATATTTACTGCAGATAGATGAAGGACTTCATTTCACTTCGCTGTACTTTTTTATTTAGACCACGCTTTTGCCCTTCTTAAGTACCAGAATCTAATGGAGAAAGCAGGTATTCTGAGAAAGCTGGAAGGAAAATAAAAATAGACATTGATTCATTAAAGATATTTTAGTATTTCCAAGATTTGATATATGTAATTAATATTTTCTTTTTACAGTACTAATAAAAGACGGATTAATGGAGGTTAAGAAATCTTTGCTGGCAAAGATAATATAGTTGTCCCTTTTAAATATTTACACTGTGTATTATATAGCTAAGTTATGGAAATTAGTGTTTCTAAGTAAGAGTCCTTAGTGCCAAAAGTGAAAGGTTTATTGCTTTTATTTCCTTTTGGATGGCAAATTGATGTAATTTTGGAGAAGTTACTTTGACATTAAATAGGAACCAACTAAGTTTATTGATGTCTGAAACATTAGAATTATTGTAGTAAATTATTGATATAAAATGTACTCTTTGTCCAATTTAATTGTTTCAGTTCAAGTTTTATAAGTGAAAACATGCCCTTTGTTTAAAAAGCATCAATAATACATGTTATTTTTTTCTTAAACAAAAGCTCATGTGGAAAGCATTGAGAACAACACATTTCTCTAGAACATCCAATGAGGGGCTTAACAGGGAGAGAGGTCTATTTTCATATAAGTTTATGATAGAAATATATGCAGTATTTTGTCTCTACTACATCCACCTTCCCTATTTCATCATAGATTTTGTCCTCTGACTCATGTCACTGGTGGTACACAAGGCTTTCTTGGAAGGTAAGGTAATGAATTGAGAGTCCATTCTGTGCATATGAACAATCTTTTACATAAAATAGGATCATCTGGGTCAACCTTTCCCTAGATACTCTCTTTACATAACATCAATTCAATGCATGGGATTTCTTGCGTCATATCAAATACAGAATCCTTCTTTGCGCAGGCATGGGATCCATTCTGAGCTGAATGGGTACTTAATGAAGAAAACCACTCATAAAAGATCAGCGCAATATATGGGATTGTAGGTGGACAGCTGCAATTTTTTATTAAGCCACTAATAACAGTTTTTACAGATTTATAAAGCCCACTCAGTATGTGAAGTGATTCCGTGAA
>WBMY01002157.1:145731-188640 GCA_013397315.1 Donacobius atricapilla | reverse complement strand
AAATGTGGAATGTGTAAAATTTTCCTGAGAAAGGATGTTCATTGATTTGTGTACTTTCAAGCCTACTCAGCAAGGAGGGAAATTTAATCTGTTAAACAAAGAGCAACTAACAGGTAAACCCTGCGCGATGTCCAGGTGTTCAGAAAACAAATTCCTGGTTTAAGAATTGCCTTGTTAAGATTTAGGGCTGGACAGGCTTCAGTGATCTCAGATGTGGGGGCAGTTAGCGAGGCTTGGGAAGAGGGATGTAACCCTGATAGTGGGCACAGGGAGTGCAGGACTTACGGGCCACGAGGACACTGGGCAGAACTCCCGAGATAAGGAGAGGCCTGTAAAGCCAGCTCAGCATCTCTACTGAATCCGTTCTGAGTGGATAAAAGGTGATTCTGGCAGCGGGAGATCACAACGGTGACTGAGGGACCACCAACCCAGGAAACCCACAGAGCCAAACGAAGAGAGACAGGGCACACGGACTAATTAGCATGAGAAATGAGAGAGGTCATTAGCAGATGGAAGACAGAATACTGATTATTAAGAGAACCGTGTAACTTGGAGCCAATGAGCACAAACTCCTTTCTTTGCTCAAATGTATAAATAGTAAGAAGTTTTGATAGGTGGTGTGCTTGACTTGTGGAATACCCGTGAGCGCCCAGGCCTGCACAGCTCTGAAATAAATGATCAGTGCCTCTCTCAAGTGTGCTCCTTGCATCTCAGATAACAAATCGGATGCGTACGGGCTGCGCTGGCACTGGTGTGCAGCAGATCAGCGCCAGCACACCCCCCAGTTGTTCCAGCCTTTAGATCAGAGCTGCTGGTTCAGTTTTCTACTGGTACAGGTTTCAGGACAAGCCTCACATACCTGAACCAACACGTGAGCAGAGGCAGCTTACATGAAAAACAAGACTTGCTTGAACTAAACAGACAATTTAGACACATTCAATGTAGGTGCAGCCAATGTAGACTGGGCTTAGTGAGGCTGGGCTGGGATAGTGGCTTCCTTAAGGCTGCTTTGATTTCAGACCAGTGTGCTGGGTCTCAGTTCTTTCCCCCTGGTAGCAGAAGTGTGAGAGACAACCATTGGTCTATTCCACTTACAGAAACATTTCCTTCATGTGGAAGAACTGTGTTCAGTCTGACAAGGTGTTTTATTTTTTATTGAAATCTCTAAAGTAGGAAAAGTGTATTTTTAAAAAGGGTTTTGTTTTTCTTCAGAAGTGCTGATTAGCGTGAAAAGCCTCAGAACCTGTCAGATGGAATTTCTGGTTGCCTGTACAACCCTTCCTCTGTACTTGATGAGAAACCTCAATTATGTGGTTCTGTACAGTTTCTTTGTCATTTTAATGGCACAGATCCAGTCTGTAACTAAACTTAGGGGCAGGGATAACCATGAAGCAGGTATTTCCCACATCTGCAGTTGTTGGGATTTAGAATCCAATTACCATTTTGATATCTGTTTGTAATACCTTTTCACAAAACCAGAAGCTATTCCATGCTGTCAAATACCCAGCTGAAAAAAAAGTAAAAGCTGCTTGTAGCCATCTCTAGTCCTGGGAGCATTTTTTCTTTCTTTTAAACAGAAGACAGACTGCTTCTGCTTGACTTGAGTAAACATGAAAGATAAAAATCAAGTTAAATGTTGCTACATAAGATTTTAAGGATAGACCTCAAATGTATGCAGCTTTCCTTGATAGTTTGTGGTCAGTTTGGTTTCCTGAGAGCTGCAGGGGTTTGGCAGGTATTCTCAGCTTCCTCACTGTGCATGAGAGCTGATGGGTGCTCAGGTTGTTCTGTGTTGTCCTTCACCGGGGCTCTTAATGTTGGAGAGCAAACGTTGATTTGTATGTGAAATTCACAGTTACGTGGATTTATAGAGTTATGGTGCTCTAATTCTTGAATATTCCTTGCCAGAAAGTTGAAAAATTTTGGTCTTCTTTGCAACTGTCATGGTTGTTGTTTATATCAATATAGGAAATTATTCTGCATCTGGGTGTATTTTAATTGCTCAGTACTTCATTTTGCAACATAAGTAAGTCTGAAGAATTCTGATATTTATTATTTAATTATCCAGGTTTGTTTTTCCCTGGAAGGGAAAAACTTCAAAACATTTCTGTGTTTTAACAACAGTTGCCATGCATTAAGCTTGGAACTGTGAAACTACAAGTAGATGTGTAGAGTTTGAGAGAAATGCTGGAGGGACATCCCATTTGAGGTGAGTTTGGGAAGCTTAAGAGTTCCTTTCTCCTGAGGCTCCTTCTCCAATTTGTGGAGAAACTGTCCAAGGCAGGAAGAGATCTGTCTGCTGCGACTAACCACAGAAATGGCACTTGGCATGAACAAACCGATTTCACTGTTCATGCAACAAAGCTTTCTTCACTCAGTGCTTTGCGGGCACTGACAGCTTGTGCCTCCTGGAGATTGCACATGCAGGTGTTCCTGTAGTATCTGAGGCGTCCTTGTTCTTCTCATCAAGAATCATCTTGCAGCTGACAGCCAAAGGAGTTTTACCCGTGCTCTGGGTGGTGATCTCAGATTTTTGTTTAGATTGACTAGAAGAGTATCTTTGGGATCAGGTCTGAGCACTTGTTTTTACGCACCTCTTGTCTTCTGTAGGACTGATTTTACAGTCACAACTGTTCTTAGACTTTGGTTGACTTAGGCTAAAGCACTGCCAGAAAAACTGGCTGGGAAAATCTAACTGTGATGAGTTAGGAGAGCAGTTCTGGGTTTGTGGGGTGAGGAATGTGGGGGTTTTGTGATCTAGTTTCTTAATGTTGTATTGGAGCAAACAAAAGCCTAAAACCAATATCCTGGACCAGAAACATAGTTTTATGAAAAATATGATAATATGAAGATGAGGTTCAAGTGTAAATTTCCTAGCTGAGCCTCGTATTTCAAATTCAAGTGTAGTGTATGTAATCTGTGAATATAAAAGGGGTTGTGCTGGTTTAACTAAAAGGCCAGTCTGTTGTATCAGCATATTCCTGACGGTGAGCAGTGCTGTGTCCTTCGGGAAAAGTGTAAAACCAAGGCAACTGGGATGTTAATAATTCTTAAATACCTGGCTGCGCACTGCTGTAACCTGGCAGGTTGAGCTTTTTGTTTTCCCCCTTGATCATGGCTTAAATTTATACAAGATAACTTCTCACTTCTTGTACCTGTCCTTCGAGACTGATTTCCTAAAATCCTTTCCTTTTGATCTTCCTATATATTGTTTTTTTAATCACTGTCATATAGTAACTAAAGACTTTACTTTTTCTGGGGAAAAAACTAAGGGGCAACCAACTTCTTCATATTTTCCTAGTTCCTCTTTCCAGTTTAACCTTAGTAACGGTGTACTTCTCACTTTCATTGTTCCTGCAGAGAGAGAGGATTGAAGCGCCCGGTGCTTGGTGAGCAGGCATGGGTGGTGTTCTCTGTTTAGTCCTCGCGTAACACTCCCACTGAGAGTTTTCCAGTCTAAACTGGTTAAGCAAAGGTTCCTATAATCTCACTTCCAGAGGAGTTGTCAACCTAAATCATCTGTGGCTCTGCATTTAGCAGCTTTCCTTGCTTCTCCAGTCTGTTAACCCTGACAAAGCCATTCGCAAGTGCTAGCAGCCTGCTTTCATTTCAGGCGGGATGGAAGCTGTCATGTTTAGAGCACTCTATTCCTGAAGTCTCTTCCTTTTTTCAGACTGTATTTTCTTTGTCATCCATTGTATGTCCTTTAAAAAGTACCTAAGTTGTGTAAGTTTCACATCTACATTTTATTTACCACAATAGACAGTACTATCTCATAGCTCTTGCTTGTTATGAAAACATTTTTGGAGTAGAAATCATTCTTTAGTTTGGCTAAAAGTAGCTTTAGTTGATTCTAAGAAGCTACAAGTACATTCAGTATGAGAATATTGTGGAAAACTATAGATACTCAAATCTTTCTCTTCATAAAAATCCGAACCAACCCCCGGGCCTACCCTAATGCTGTTTTGCAATGATGGAATGAAAAATTGCTTGGAATAGAAGTGGTGCTATCTCCCACCTCTTTATTTACCTTTTTTATTTTATTGTTGAGAGATAGTGGGTGTCATTTCCTATTCTAATAGGATTTCTGGGTTTCATAATACAAAAGTTTAATCCTTGCCCTGCAGTGCCTTCAAAGGCAATGTTGCCAGAGAAGAGGTTTCTGCAGTAATACACAAATAAAGTGACTTTGGTATGTATTTTACTGTGCAGCTGTGTGGGTTCTGTAGCAGGGCACGCTGAGGGCTCAGGCAGACTGTGCTGATGTGATTTGTGTCAGGCCCGGCAGGAAACCTCCGTGCCTTATGTCCCCTGTGGGCTGCTACACCCCTGCTGCACTCAGAGCAGAGAGTTCAGCATCCTCTGCTTCTTGTCTGGCCTGCCTCTAGATTTTATTTCTACAGAAGAGCTGGCAAAGCTGTTTTTAACCTGGGACTTCCCAGGATGTGTGGTTGAGGTGTGGCTGGAAGCAAATGCAGCAGCAAATCTTTTGTGGTGCCCTTGAGGCTCCTGGTTCAGGTGCAGCCTACAGTGCTGCTCCTGGGAGCAGTGGCTGCAGCGTGGGGTTCTTCTGTCCTGTGGACTAGATCTTGGTACCAGCCTTCAGTCACCTTTCCAGCTGCTGAAAAAACTAAACCAGGAAGAGGCTTAAAGCTGGTTTTTCTCCGAATGGGGTTGTATCAAAGACTTCAGGATGTGGTGGAGATTGTAGAAGTGGGCCAGCAATAAAACTGGGCATCTCTTCTGCATGCAGGTGTTGCGCACTGCTGAATATTAGAACAAGAGAGCTTTTGTTTAAGAGGGGTTTTGCTGAAAACTTTCATGTGAAAGCTGTCATTCTTCTGTAACATTCTGAAAGCAGAAAATGAACTTCTGTGGTTGTGAAAACTTTCTCAAGCATGGTAAGGTTTTAGGTTTTGTTGAGATGTTCAGTTTTAGTTCACTTTATTCCATTTTTCTCACAGTTCATTAGAAATGCCAATCCTTCAACCTGGGAACATTTTTTGGCCTCTTGCAGGTAGAGTTTGCAGAATTCTGCATCAGCAGTGGATACCCTGATTTATAAGGAGACTTTGTGATACTTAAGCTTGAGAATGTTTTTTTAGAAATAATGGAGTGACCGCCAAATAACACAAAATTTCTCATATTCTAGACTTGAAGAAGTAAAGTTAAAGCTACTGCCAAAGCTAACTCCACACAGGAAGCTGCTGTTTCACTGTACCAGTCCATTTTGTTTGCTGGTTACCTGCAGCGCTGTGGAGGCTCACTGTAATTCCTGTGCTGTGATTCCCTGTGCTGAGCACGCTGGCGTCCTGCATTCAGCCTGCTGCAGCAGCGCCAGCTGTGTTGTGTTCTCTGCACAGCTTTGCTCTCCCCGCATCCTGCAGCTCACTGGTGTGAGCAGGGATCTGCCTCAGCTGAGCCTTTATTCAAACTGGGTGTCGATGTGGGCTCAGTATTTCTGAGCCTGAATTTCAGCTCGCTGACCATTGCCGGCTCCTTTCCCAAGGGAAAGCTGCCAACAGTTTCTCTTTCCAAAACATCTCTCTGCGTTTCTCAGCACAGGCTCAGCAAACAGTGTTCCCTTTGCCAGAACAACTGTCCCAGGGGTTGTTTCCTATTCCTGAACCCATGGAGAGCAGTGTCAGTCCCATGGAGCAATGATAGACCTTTTTACACAGCGTGTTCTAAAAGAAACTGTTGGGATTGTAAATAAAGCCTTCTTTCTCTGCTGACAATTATTTAAAGTCAATCTATTCCGTGTCCTACTGTGCCACTCTGCCAGGTGAGGTCCTGCCCCTGCTCCCACCCCTGCAGCTGGGTGCTGTCTGCCCCTGAGGGCACATTCTCTCCTCTCTGCCAGGCTGGTGATGGAGAAGCTGGGCAGTATGGATTCCAGGCCCTGAGGAATGGTGCTCATAGCTGGTTTGCCAGTTAACTTCAGGTTGTTGAGCTCTCTCTGAACCTGACAGTGACTTGCGGCCAATTTTCCAACCCTTTCCTGCGCTTTTTGCAGAACTGTTGGTTCCAGTGATAATGCGATGGGAGCGAAGCAGGAACGGTTATTCCATGTGAGTGTTAAGAACTGAGAACTAAAGCCTGAAATAGCAAGGGATCTGTATTACTTCTCTGTTAAAAGACTTTGTTCAGCATTTCTGAGAAACCACATCCTTTTGAAATGTCTGGGGTTGGCAACCAGAGTTCCTTCCAGAAGACCAGGCAGTTCTAAATATTTCTTTTCTTCCAAGGTAGTTTGGTGGACTTTTGATGGTACAGGTTTTGGTAGCTTAGGTGATGATTTCCAGGATTCTTGGATCACATTTCATTTGTATTTTCTGGGTCTTTGCAAGCTTTCATATAGTCAGAAGTGTCGTGCATTTTGGTAATGCTCTGTGATGTCATAACTCCTGCATGCAGATTTGCATAATGCAGTCATGCATTGTCAGAATAACTCTTGCTCAAGAATTGCATTTCCTTGGTCAAAGATCTCCTCTTGCTGCTTTTAGGCCGGGCTAAATCGCACCTTGACTTTTATAGATAAGTACTTGTGGCATTGGTTTTTGCAACTTGATCCTCTTTTTAGTTAAGTTACAGATGTGCAGCTGGAAAATGTCAGTTCCTGTGTAAGGGTGTTTTGGGAACTTGGCTTTAGCATTGCAGCTACATTGTACAGTGATATTGAATTCTAATGTAGCTGTCAACCAGGAGAAATAACATTGCATTTGTACCTTGATTTGCTGTTGTGCCTGGAGTTGGAGGGGAAGAAACCCAAGAACTGCACAGAACAAAGACTTGATGGAGGAGGGACAGTCATAATTGATATTCATTGTCATTTTAGCTCTGTGGTAGGAAATGTATTTTTGAATTCCTGTCACTCTTCCACTTTCTGTTGTAATTGCATATTGAGCAATAATCTTTTAGTATTTTAAGGCTCTTTTGTGTATTAATTATATGCGGTAGCATCTGGTAAAACTGAATTATTTTACACTTCCTGCAACACCTTAATTTTTAGGAGCATGACAAGAATAACAGTGGGTACTTTCATCTCCTCTTTCTGCAGGGAAAGTCTTGACTAAAAAAGGAAATTTTTTTTTCTGTTTGCTTCTAGATCTTTCAAAGAACAGATTTACTGAAATTCCTCCTGATGTCTGGCTGTTTGCACCACTGGAAACTTTAAATTTGTATCACAACTGCATCAAATCCATTCCAGAATCCATCAAAAACCTGCAAATGCTTACCTACCTTAACATTAGGTGAGTAATGGTGGTTGGTTGTGGTCTTTATATAACTTATCTCCTTAGAGAGTTGGTGTTTTGCTTCATCAGGTCATTGTGTTTGCAGAGTTTTCTTTGTGTCTGATGTTGTATAGATAGACAGTGTTCTGAAATTACTGCTGTAAAAATTTGCTGCTATCAAAAGGCTAAATGACTGTGGCCAGAAAGCCCTGCTCAATTTGCACGTTATTTACATCCACTGCTGTACTGCTCTTTTTAAACTTGGAAAACATATGGTTGGATTTTCTCACCAGAACAGAAGATGGATGTGAGCTCTGGAAGAAGAGAGAATCTAGGAAACTCTCCTGACCCTGTTTTCCACAATATTCCTTGTTCCTGATATTGGCTGCATCAAATCCAAAGCAGTTTTCTCAGTCAAGAGCTATTTAAATCCCCAAACCTACTGTGTCTCAAAATCTGCAATTATCAGTTCTTATAGTACTAATTCATAAGTGCTCTGTCACAATTTTGAAGGGGATTAAAATGATACAACACCACAGTATTTTCTGAAAGAAACACGGCCGTTCTTCTGCAGCAGCCCATTTCTCTTACGGTGGTGTTTGAGGTGCTGAATACTTTTCTTTACACAGAAATGCTGTGTAGTTCTTGTCACTGTTGGACATGAAATCAAACCACACAACTCCAGAGTTTGTCAGAAAGCTGAAACTGAGTTTATTAACAATTTGACCTCTATATACACTAGGTCGCTAGAGCTAAACTGATTGGTGCTGGAACACCCATTCAGTCACATTGGCCAACACAGAGACAGCAAATGGTCTCCACCTCCAAAGAGGAATGAAAACTAGATAGAGTTAGCAAAACCATCTTTTGTTTACAGAAAGTTCCATGAGAGTGGAGTTTTAGAAATCAAAACATCTCAGGCTGAAAAACCAAGGCTACAGCTCTAACTCTTCTTTAAGAGCCGACTCTCCTGACGATCCTGTGCCAAACTGTGCCTTGTCCTCACTCCTGTGCAGGGACTGATCTTGCAGTGCAGGAGTGTGTGAGCTGTAGCACTGCAGACCAGGCTGAAATCCTGCCTGCCTCGCTCAGGTGCTTTGTCACAGGAGAAAACCACGCGCTCTCACCTTCCAATTCGGGCTTCGGATGGTGGAAGAAACGTATTGCGCATGTCATAGTGAAGCAGGCAGCTCCTAAAAATCCCCAAACCTGAAAAACCAGGTGGAATGACTGCTTCATTGCCACGTTTTTATAATAGTCAGTTCAAAAAAAGTTTACTTGCATGGAATATTTTTGCTTCTCATGCCTTCAATCAAGGAAGCCTGGCATATCTGCCTGAAATGCAACACAAAAAGAGACTTAATGCATACCTATATACATGAGTTATCTGTATTGTTCACTTAGAGTTTAACAGAATGAACACGTTGCTTTTGTAAAGGTACTGTTGGAAATTTCCTTTCATTTTATGGTGTAATGTTGCAGTTCTATTAACTGTAATCATGGAGAAAATAGTAAAAAAACCCCAAGATTTTTAGATTTTGGAAACAGTGCTATGAATACATATCAATTAAGCACTAAAGCTTCTGGTGTTTTTTTAATGTAGTATGAGCCCAAGTATCAGCACTTAAAAGTAACTTTTTTGTTAAAAATAGAGCTATCTCTTCCTAAATCAAAATCAGCAGATTTTTATTTTTTACTTTTATATATGAAAGGAATTGCTTTCATATTACATCTGAACAAGCTTGTTTTCCAATGGCTTTTTAAAATGTACCTCATTAGAATAATTTTGTGTGCTTCTGGCAGTGGAAGTCCATCAGTGTGGGTCATTTTTCAAAGTAGATTTAAATCCAGTAGTGGGTTACAGTGAATTTCATGTGCCCAAAGCAGGTATACATGCATGCAGCTGGAAAATATTATACACAGAAGAAATAGATTTTAATTAAGGCTTACTTTCCAGCCTATTGCTCAGCAAAACAATTCAATGTTTAGGGGTTTTTTTGATGGCTCAGGAGGGACAGTACAATGTGGCATGAGAAGCAATGGGCGTATATAAAGTTCTGGCTTGGCAGACTGTCAGATCAGGTGGTTCCTCTGAAGGTACCAGCAGGATACAAGCAAGTGGCAAACATGATTTCTTTGAACAGATTTCTCTGTGCATTTTGGTATTAGATTGTGTCCTGGCAGATGGGGACCTAAAATTCACATACCTGAAACAGGAATTCCTGATGGATGTTGAGGATAAAATTGTAATAGGTGGAGAAAGTCAACGGGTATGGGGGAAAAGTTGTACAATATTCATTAAAAAAATATTATAATCTGGCTTTATTTGTCTATTTTTCTTGCTTTCAAGTCGAAATCTTTTGTCAACGTTGCCAAAATACCTGTTTGATCTTCCACTGAAAGTTCTGGTTGTCAGTAATAACAAGCTGGTCTCCATTCCAGAAGAAATTGGAAGGTTGAGAGATCTGATGGAGTTGGTAAGTACAACTGTGAATCTTGGTAGTAAGTACACTTACAAGTACTATATATATTATATATTCAAGGTAATAAATCATTATTTTTTAAATATAAACCCAGAACATTTAAATTCACTTTCTGTGTTTTATTGATGTTTTTGGTTTCTTTTTCAAGGCTGTCAAACCCAGAATGCATGCTTGATGATGATTAAGGGGACAGTAGAGAGAGTTTCCTTCCAGTCCCTGTGATAAACCTGTTTAGAACATAAGAAGGCTGGAAAGATTCTGTGTGATTCTTTAATCACTCTGGTCTAATAAGCTCATATTAAATTACTGTCAGGAATAGCTGTACTCTGTGTCCACTTGATGCAGCTCTGTCACCCTCTAGTGCTTGTATCCAAAAAGCTGGTGAGCATGCTATTGCTGATGGACAGTCTTCACTTTCATGGGTTGGTTCTTATTAAGGAAAAAGAATTTTTAGAAGAGGAGCAGAATGCCAGTCAATTGGCAGCAATAGCACGAGAAGTTTTTGACAGATCTGGGCACTGCACCAGGAACTCCTGATTCCTAGACCACAGTGTTCATTTCAAACCCAGTAGTTCTTCATTCATTGATTTAACTTCTTGAACTGAGTTTCTGGAATCACTGAATACTTTAAAAACCAGCAAGATCTGTTATGGTAAGCTTCTCCATGGAAAACCCAAGAGAGTTGGATTCTTTGCTTGGATTTCTTTTCTTTTAATAGTACACTTCATAACAGTTTTGATTGCAGTATTCTTCTGTGTGATTTCATTTAAGATGTTCAGTTGATTTATTAATTACATCTTTCTTAGGATATTAGCTGTAATGAACTTCAAGTTCTTCCCCAGCAAATAGGAAAATTGCAGTCACTTAGAGAATTGAACATAAGAAGAAATAATCTCCATATGTTGCCAGATGGTGAGCTACTCATCTTCTTTCCATTGATGTAGGCAAATTAGGTAAAGTGTTAAGAAGATAACTGATTCTTTTTTTTTGTTTGCTTTTTTTTTCCTGAATGCAGAATTAGGAGACCTTCCCTTGGTAAAGCTGGATTTTTCTTGTAATAAAATTACAGAAATTCCCATTTGTTACAGAAAGTTACGTCACTTACAAGTTATAGTTTTGGATAACAATCCAATGCAGATACCACCAGCACAGGTTAGTATTAAAGCACACAAGTACAGAAATTTGCATCAGGATCTTAGAGGAAGCTCTTCTAAGTTATACCAATCAAGTTTTCTTTTTTTATTTCTTGTATTTCTCCTTTTGGGGTGTTGTGGCTGCGAATGCAGTGCAGCAGGTATTTCTTGGGGTGTATTCTCAGCAGACATGCTGTGTAATTAAGACTTTTTTTGTTCCTGTGTTCCCCAACAGATATGTTTAAAGGGCAAAGTACATATATTTAAATTCCTCAGTATCCAGGCGTGCCTCAGAATGGATAAAAAACCGGATTCTTTGGATCTTCCATCATTAGGTAAACGAGTCCCCTCCCAGCCCCTCACAGACAGGTGAGTAGTGGGGGTTTTCAGTATCGAGCACATATTTTGAAAGGATGTTTATGGAAAGTGAAACCACTGTTCCTTTAATTCTTGTGTGGGTTTTTTCTGTGTCGTTTTTCTTCATGTAGCATGGAGGACTTTTATCCCAATAAAAACCATGGACCAGACTCTGGCATTGGAAGTGATAATGGGGATAAAAGGTTGTCCACTACAGAAGTGAGTATTCCTTCACTGCTGAATTTGTAATTTCTGATTTTTTAGAACTTTTTCCTTTGTATTTATATCATTGGAGAAATACCTCAGTAAGTTGCATTTAATACTCTTCCAGTATGTGTACAGTTGAGTTTAAACCCTTAGACTGCCATATCAGACACAAATTATTTATATTTCTTTAACTCTTCTGGCTAAGGTTGAGCCTAATGAATATGATTTGATGGGAATGTAGGAAATCATATAATAAATAAGACCATTTCCATGCAGTTCTGTACTAACTGTGAGTGTCTTTGCAGCCATCTGATGATGATACAATCAGCCTTCACTCCCAGGTGTCAGAGTCAACAAGGGAACAGACACTAAGGAATGACAATCACGTAACGGGAAGTAAACTCGACCCACAGAAAGGTAATAGCAGTTGTGCATTTGTCGTTTTAGGTAACAGAGGGGCTTTGCTGAGGTAATCTAGTGTAAGAAAATGGCACAAAACTACAGGACCGTGTCTTGGTATTGTATTTCCATCAGTTCAGAAAACAATGTAATAATCACAAGCAGAAGAGGCTTGAGAAGAAGGGAATAAAAAGATTATTTCTAGCTTAAGAAGGCACAGTTTCTGTGTTTTAGCTTTATCTGATGTTTTTCATAAGTACTCATTTCTCTCAGGAGTAACATTAGGTCAAGAGAAGTGTTTTTAATGTCTGTCCTGTTCATAAATCCTGCCCAGACCAGGAGGCGTTTGACGACATCGATCCCAGCGCAGAGGAGGGGGCTCCTCCTGAGCAGGGAGATGCACAGCTTGCGCCCCTGCTCTCCTATGTCAAGGTACCAGAGACTGACAAAAGGAAAACCCTGCAGTAGCCTTGATTTTTTTTCTTCTTTTTTTTTCCCCCTTAATTCAATTTTAACTTCTTTTTTTCCATTTTGTTGAAGGAACGGGGAAAACATCCTGAGAAATCCCAGAAAATAGAACAAAATGAGGACTGGAGAGATGAAAAAAGGTAAATCCTCTTCATCTTTTTAGAGTAGGTTTTACTAGTAGTGACAGGGATGTTAATGGGGTTTTTTTTAAGCTCCTTGCATATGGAGGAAAGAATTTTCATATTGAACAGCGTGTTCCTCTTGGACAGAGAATGAGCGTACAGGAAGCACTGCTTAGCTACTGCATAATGAGCCACTGCTGTGTCTTGCTTCCCTCAAGTCAGGCAGGTCGCTAATGTTTCATTTTTCAGACTTCAGAAAGAGCAGCTGCTGGCTGAAGATGATGATGAGCTCAAAGAAGTGACTGACTTGAGAAAAATAGCAGCTCAGTTGTTGCAGCAAGAACAGAAGCACAGGTATAACAATATTAGTTAAAGTAACGTTTGTTATAACTAATTTATTCTTTAACCTCTCTGATACCCAAAAGGTTTTCACACATTGTTTTGAGATCAGTTTTGTTCAGCTGGTAAAGAGTGAAGTGACAGACTCTGACCCGTGTTTCTTGTCTGAATTACACAACCTCCCAAAGTTCCTGTCTGGTTATTTTTATTCAGATACAAGCCAATTTAGGTGGTACTTCCTTCAGTCAATATCCTGTGACTGAAGGGGAAATTTGAACATTATTCTGTCAAATGACAATATCTATGTATAAAAATAAATCATTTCACTGCCTGCCTTTCCCTGCTTCATTATGGGCATCTCAACAGAACAATTCTTGGAAAGGAGCCATGGAACAAGCAGCAGATTGAGGGGATGTCATAGAACAAGTTAACAACTGTGTAAAATGAGGAACATTTCTGAAGAACAGGAAGAAATGGCTGGAGTCACATAGAAATGGCCAGGCTGGCATGGGAAGTTTCTGTTCTGTTCTTTAGCAAGCAGGCAAATGCTGTCAGGTATTTCATCAGTAACTTACAGAAGCTCCTCTGAGAGGTGAGAGTTGTATTTAATAGCAGTTCATTAACTAAAATAATTCCTAACACTCGTTCAGTATCCCACACTAATGGATGTAAGTTCATACCAACTTAAATACTACTTTCTCTCCTTTCAAATTTCTGTGTAATTATGAAACTCTACCACTTTGCTTTTAAGGTGGTTGAAATACACATGAAGCCCTCAGAGATCCCAATACTATGAATGGCAGGGTCTTAGAAATTCACCAGAATTTTATATTAGGTAAATATAAAAATAAGAGCGTGCATGTGTGAAAGATAAAATAGGTTTTGCTTAGAACTCCAGGCCCTGCATTCAAGAATTGGTTGTTGTTCACAGGGAGGGGAAAAATAAGAATAAAATCTTAATGCTAGTGTATTCTCAGGACCAAAAGTACTGCAAATGAAGCCAAGAATGCATCATTTTCTCCTATTAAGGGCGAGAGAATGAGGGTGTTCTTCTTAAATTAGGTTTTTATATGATGGCTATTTATGTTGCATGAGGCTCTTGTGTGAGTACGTATTTCCTGGTTATCTAATCATTTGAAATGCCAAGCCACTCCTCTTCTGAAGTACTGCAACTTGAATTTTACTTGTCATATGTTGTTGTGTCTTAATGCAGTGGTCTTGCTAATTGTTCTGCTTTGTCTTGATTTATGCAAATGTGCAATCTTAATAGTTCTTAAGTTTTACTTCTTAGTTTAGCATTTATGTTTGAAAGTTTGCTTTTGTATCTTTAGGTACATGAGCTCAAAATCACCTCTAAGAGAGAATTTAGCCCTGATTTTGAATCCACGGGGTTTTTTAACTGGCAATAAGAATATTATTTAGTATTTAGTGAAGATAATTCTATGCTTATTTGTGGAAAATATGGTCAGTCAGTGAGCAGAATCCTCAGAGAAGTTAAGCATCACAAAATAATCCCTTACTAATCACGTTTCTGTTTGTTCAGTGTATGTTTTGGTAATATTACACAGTCTCCTTTCCTTTTGCTTGCTATGCTAATGACTTCCCTGTGCTCTCCCATCAACCTATCCTGCTTCCTCCTTCCGTCTTTGGCTTTGGTGTGCATGAAATGTGAACACAGACGGAGGCCACTAAGCTATAGAACTTCATTCAGTGAAAAGCTCTTCCAGAGGACCAGGGCGGCAGGACGTGCATCAAGGTATACAGAGAGAAAACGTGGACAAAAGAAATGCTCTGGGCCATTTCTTGAATAAAAACAGAGTTAAAGGCATTGGCTGAGTTAGCCTAAGATGTTTTGTAATAAAAAACCAGTTTGCATTACATTCTTTGTTCTTTAGGATGAAATATTAAATAAGAAAAATATTTCATGAGGCAGTTGATCCAAAGAACACTTGGAGTCCAAACCTAAAAGCTTTTATTTTTCTGTAAGTGTGCAGCCTCAGATACAGTACCTCAGGCAAGGTGGTGCTTTGAGTTTTTTGGGATTTTGTCTGTTTGGGGATTTTTGTGTTGTTTGTTTGACATTTTGGTTTCAAAGTGGTCATTTTCAAGTTAGCATGACCAGAGATAATTTGTTTTGCATTTGACCCATGGTGGAAGTATTTGTAATATGCAAACCTCAGCAGTAACATAAAACTGGAGTATAGTGTAGATGATACTCAAACGTGTAGGTGTTGAACAAAGTGATTTCTGCCTTTGTTACCTTATAAACTGCAGCTCTGTAACTTAGTCTGGATACCCCTTGTCTTTTGCAAAAGCCAGTAGGGTTTAGATTATATAATTTTCATTGGTTCCAAATGAGCCTGTTTGAATTTCCATCAGAATTAAGTCTGGGTTCTTACCTGGCAGCAGTGGTTTCCTAAACCTGTCTAAATCCAGAAGAGCACAGCTTCAGTCACGGAGCAGAGGCAGATGTGAAGGCAGTGAACTGCTCTGGGACGAATGGAAAATAAATCATCTTTGTCCCACTGCACAGGATTTCTAGTGTCTTTTTGCATTTTAGAGATTCAAGGTGGCACTTGCTTGTGTAAACTTGAAGATAGCAAACCTTAGAATTACACTACCATTGTTCACTTCATTGTGTCTGTTAATCATTGCTGTGTTTGCACAAAATCTGAAAGTATGAGTGGCTGGGAAGAGATTCCACTCAAGTCCTGAAACTTGAGAAAATATTTTCGAATATTGTTGTTGGTCTTGCCTTTTTCTCTCATCTGGTCAAGCACTTGGGAGTAGATGTTGTGCTTGTGCAATATAGAAATAGAATATATAAATAGGTGGTGTTGAGTAATTTGGATTGTAAATGTTGTGTGAGTTTTAGGACCTTTCCAGAGGCTTAGTTTGTGTGCTGCCTCTGTAGCAACAGAATTGGTGTGATTTGTGGCAGTCATAGGTGGGAAATGAACTGCAATTCTAGCGCAGTTTTTAGTTCACAAATCAGTCAGACCAGCATTTGGCCCAATAATTGAGCTGTACAATAAAAGGTTTGGATTTAATGAATAATCGTATGAATGGCAACAGTTGCTGAAATTGTTGGACCATCAACACCACACTTTTGTGTAACCTCTGGGCTTGAACTACTCCTACTTTCACGTTACAGCCTCTGCTCTGCCTTGGATTTTCTGGAAGACAGTAATTAACAGGCCTGCAGTGACTCCCTCCAACTCCCTTCCAGCTGAACAAATTATTTTGCCAATTGTCTGCAATTTAGTAAATTCAGATAAATTTTCTTCACTATTTTCTTTAGTTAAAAGCTTTCAAGTTCATTAACCCCAGGAAATTAAGATTTCTGTGACTGGGCTTGCAACGTGTCAGATACTGAACTTGCTGTTACTTCCCCATTGATGTTCTTCAGTTTTTAAACAGGAACTTCCAGAAATTACTGGGCTTTGTTTTAGAAAGTACAAGAACATACTTCATTTAAATAATTTTAGTTCATGAATTCAGTCATTAATTAAATACATGTTGCACAGAAATGGTGAAAAGTAGCTGAAAAGCATATGTATATATATATATGTTAGACTTAGCTTAAATAGTTTTTCCTTGCATTTCATATAATGAGTATAAAAAAGGAATAGCATTTATTATATACAATCCTTACATTTACATTACAGTGTCAGTTTTGGTGCAAGTGTTGCACCAAACTGAGTCTAATTTTTTTTTTTTTTACTTACAGTTGTTGCTTGCTACAAAGTCTCACTGAATTCCTCATTGCTTTCAGTTGAAGAGGAAGCTAGTTTGAATAGGGGTTCTCTGTAAAAACGAAAGACTTTAAAATATCATGTTCATATTCTGGATTGATACCCCATGCTCTGATTAATTTTTTTGGTTACACTCTGTTCAGGCTGTAGTATGAATTAATTCTGGAATGCCCCCTCAAAACTTACTTTCTGAGCACAAAATACAGGAAGGAGATGAGTGCAGCAGACTGAGTGCAGCAGACATTTACAGGCTTAACTTTTACAGGCTTTAACTTTTTCAGACATTTGCAGGTTTACAGGCTTAACTCCTCAGAATCCCATTAAACTGAGGGTCACACAATGAGAGGTTCAAATTGCAAATGAGATCTCTAAGCTCAAAGTTATCACAGTAATCAGAGAAGTTTGATTGAAAAATCATCAGTCATATAAAGTTAATGACTGCTGCACTATGTAATGGTAAAGAAATACAAAAAGGGGCCTCCTGGTTTGCTTTCTTCCAGTGAATGGTTGGCCGTGTTCTGATTCTTAATACATTCCAGTTCTCAGTCTAATTCTGTGTAAACACACTTCCATCACAGCTCTGCACACGAAGTCGGTGTCCAGGTGTAATATTGCTACCTTCAAGAGTTCAGAATTTAAGTTCAAGGTGATACTTGAAAACATCTAAAGTGTTACTGATAGTTTTGTTATTTGGCACACTTAAAACATCCATAATAGCTTGTACCATCTCCCTGCGCGCACACACACACGTGATATGTGTTTGCTCCAGGTGGAAACACCTTTATGAACCTCTCTAAGTTTAGGCTCTTTTGGCTGTTTACCATTGAGAAAAATGGAATTTCCATTAAAGTCTGCATTAAATTTTTCATGTAGTTCTTAGCCTGTGTTTCTCAATTTTCCACCTCACCTGATACCTTCATTTCCTTTGCACTTGTGGTGTTTCCTTCTCAGTCACCCTCTCATCTGCCCCTCCTGAGTGACTTTTCTGTGCTCGGTCTGTCTCTGTCCTTTCTGGTCTGCTTCAGGTTGGCTATCTTTTGTCTTCCAGTTCTAGTGAGCAGTGGGGCCTTTTGTGTTGAGAGCAGCATGACATTACACAGGTGTGAGATCCCTTAAAATAGTATCAATTTAGGGAGAAAAATAAGAGAAGACTTCATTTTGGTTTGAATTGCCACCAAGTTTTGCTTCCTTAAAATACAGAACTTGAAATACTTCAAGAGCTGGAAATGATACTAAATGGAAGCAGGGATGGGCTTGGATTTCATGTGTGTCCACACACAATTTAGTTTTATGGAAGATGCCACTTAATGTTCAGAACTTTTTTATTTACAGGAAATGTGATGCAGTGAAAGTAACATATTCTAAGAAACTTGTTTTAAATACGTTTTTGTTTTATTTTCCCTAGGCTTCTTAATCATTCAGTTTCAGTAAACACAAGGAACAGGCCAAAGCAGCCAGTGGAATCTGAAAAATGGTATTGATATATTTAAATGTATCACAGCTTTCAATCTTTATTAGTTTCCTTTTTGTTATTGTGTCACTAATGCCATCTTCTGTCATAATGCTTTTAGCTCATGATGAAATTGAAGCTATAGGAGTAATCTATTCTTGGGCTTCTTTCTTTCAGATTAAAAAAAAAAAAATCTGTTCTTCTGAGCATTTAGGAAAGTTGATGTCATCCAGAACAAACTTTGTAGGTCTGATTATGGCAGCAATTCATTTCTGTTTCTGACCTCCAGTTCCATGTGGAAGGTTGTACCTTCTCCCGTAGCCGATGGTACTGTGCAGATTTCTTACCCTGAGTTACACAAGGTGGCACTGGAGCTGTGCTTCGGCATCCAAACTTTGCTCCTTGGCAGGCCTTGTGTGCTCCTAAGAGCTGGTGGAAAAGTGGTGCTTACACTTTTACCTTTACCTGCCACACTGTAGGCCTGGTTTGTCAGCCTGGGATGTTTTGATTTCTAAAACTCCATTCTCAGGGAGCTCTCTGTGAACAAAAGGAGATGGTTTTGCTAACTCGGTCTCGTTTTCATTCTTCTTTGGAGGTGGAGACCATTTGCTGTCTCTGTTGGCCAGTGTGATGGAATGGGTGTTGCTGCTAACACCAATCGGTTTAGCTCTAGCGACCTGGTATATAAGGGGAACAGATTTTGAATAAATCGGTCTTTTAGCCTTCTGACAAATTCTAAAGTTTTGTAGTCTGACTTCATGCCCTACAACAACACAACGCCTTTACTGTTTGTGGAGGGTATGTTACTGAGGAATCCACTGTCTGCAGGAGCTGTATTTAGGCATTTCCTTTGACTTTTTTTTAAAAAAAGTGCAACATCCACACAGAAAACAAAGGAAAAAACCCCCAGAAACCATCAACAATCACAAATACCCAAAGCCTAGTGTTTAGAGAATTGGGAACTGTCCAGACCCCAGTTTGGGGAGAAAAAAGCTGTCGGTGCAGGTGGTGCTGGCTAGCAGTGGGGTGGCGATGGCTCTCTGCAGCTGAGCTGCTCCTCAGGGAGCATCTTGGCCCAGCAGAGCTCCCTGGGTGTGACACATCCTCCTCTGGCCGTGGCCCCCATGGCTGCACAGCTGGCTGCACTTGTGTCCTGAGCCTGTGGGAGTCACGCTGCAGCTCTGACTGGAGCCTTCCAGGCTTCCCTCCTCACCGCAGGCTCTGCTCAAGGAGTTGCTCTCTCCTGGTCCAGTGTACACCTGTGGGCTCGACATTTCTGAGCCTGACTTTCAGCTTGCTGACCATTGCTGGCTCCTTTCCCAAGGGAAAGCTGCCAACAGTTTCTCTTTCCAAAACATCTCTCTGCGTTTCTCAGCACAGGCTCAGCAAACAGTGTTCCCTTTGCCAGAACAACTGTCCCAGGGGTTGTTTCCTATTCCTGACCCAATGGAGAGCAGTGTCAGTGCCATGGAGCAATAACAGACCTTTTTACACAGCGTGTTCTAAAAGAAACTGTTGGGATTGTAAATAAAGCCTTCCTTCTCTTATATAAAATCAATCTATTTCGTGTCCTACTGTGACATACACCGCTGTTAGGCTTCTTTATTATAGGGTAATCCAGGAAGAATTACATTTACCTTTTCCTTTTTTTGGTAATGAAATAGGCAGTTCTGAGACTTAAAACCAAAACAAACTAAAAAATTCAGAAGTTTTATCTGAATAAAGTACTGTAGTGTTCAAGACCCATTGTCAAGTTATGTTAAGGGAGAGTGAAATATTTCAGATTTTAGTTAAGTGCTCATACTTGTCAGGCACATTGTGACATCTTGCACTAAAAATACTGTAGTGTTATGGAGAAGCCACTTTTTAAGGGTTCACTTTTTTTGATATTTTCAAGTAACTTGTTTTAAAGTACACAAAAAAAGTAGTGTGCTTCATAATGCCTTTCATCTTACTTTTTAGTATCTCAACAAATGAAGTGAATTCCGCAGTGTCCCCATACAGCTGGCAGGTAAATATTCAAATGTAAATGTGATGCTTTATATTTAAGTGATTTTGTTGTTGCTGTTTCCTTGATTTTGTCTCTATGGCAGGAAACTTCTGTGCATTCACATGGTTGCTTTTACACATAGTTATTGCAGGTGTCTTAATTGTGGTGGAAAACACAAACCCTTTGGAGATCTTATGCCTCAATTTGACTTGTTTGTAATGGAGGCCTTTTGTTTTAAAGGCTTTAAGGACTTGAAGCTAATGAGGCATAAATTTTCCTTTCTTGGGTTTAGTATGTCTTTCCATATAAAGGTATTTATATGGAATAATAATATGTTATCATTATATATAATTACATAATATATAAGATTTATATTATATCTATTATAATATACCATAATGTTTAATTTGATTTTTAGATGCAACTTCTAGATGAGTTGAAGTTTGTAGGCCTTTCACTTCCTCAATGAGAAGCTTGCATGATATGACTAAATTACAGTTAAACTGTGGAGAGTACCTTGTTATTTTAATCTAGTGGTTATCTACAATTGCTTTAAATGCCCTCATGTTCTTGTAGGAAGAAGCAGTTAGAAATGTTGTGGTACCTAGGGAACAGTCCATTCAGATGGTCTGCTTTCAGTTTTCATAAAGTAGACAGTCATATATATTTATTATTATTTAAGAATCAATCTACTTCAGCTGATTCTCAGTATGTATTGCATAGTACATACTGGAAAGAGAGAATTCTCTTCCAGCTCATTGGGGTGTACAATCTTTTAGAAGGGACAGCCACCAAATACTCAAACTGTGGTGTTGTGGCCCTGCTTTCTGTGGTGGGGAGCATGCACAGAGAGAAATGAGATGTGCGAATGGCTAAGCACACTTGGATGTGGTGGATTTCTGGCAGCCTTTGGTGGCTTCCTAGCCTACTACAAAATGAGTCTCAGTGCTGAAACGTGTTCTTTTCTGGAGAATTATTTCATAGATTCTCTTTCTTCTGTGAAATATATCTTAGAATTTGAAAAGAAAGAAATGGTTTCTACCAGAATCACCATTAAGACTGTTAAACTCTCAGGCCATAAAGCTAGATTGAGGCGGGCAAACAATTAACAATTGTAATCATAATAATTTGTGCTAATAACAAGAAGTCCGTTTACATTTTTACATCAAAGTATTTCTGACCATTCTAGCCAGTGGAAAACCAGAAGGATTCAGTGGATGAGCAGCATTGGCCAGAAACACAGCCAGTAATCTGGCAGAATGAAGAAAGAAGGAGAAGTAAACAAATTAGAAAAGAGTATTTCAAGGTAAAGGGGGGGGAGTGAGGGTGGGTAACACTTTTTTTTTTAATACAAGTAGAAGAAACTTAAACTAAGTAAAGGTAAAAGCATCACAAACGTCAAAGGTTGTGATGCTTTTAAATTTGCATGTAACAAATAATTTTTTATTTGACTCTCTTGATTAATATAGATATATATGTTTGTATTTAGGATAATTTGAGAGTGCAGAAAAATCAAGAGGGAAAAAATTGACCAAAGATTTTGTTTTATCCTCTAAATAAAAGAAAGTAATTCATTGTTGTTTTCTGGCAAAACCAAAACCGAATCTTGTCATTGCCCCTCCACCGTCTATTTGGAGGGATTTTTATTTAGCTATTTATGTACTTATTTTTAGTGCAAAGAAAATATACATTGTATTTTTTTTTTTTTTAGCATGGTTCTAGGAATGATTTGTGCCTTTGGGTCTCATGGCATTTGTTGGCATCAGAGAAGGGAAATCTTCCCTGTGGTGCCTTGCTGCTGTAGTGTGCACCCTCAGGCAGCAGGTGCCAGTGTCTGCTCTCTGCAGAGCTCAGGGGGAGTTCCAGCAGCCTTGGGTAGCTTTTGCTTTGGGCTATGTGGAGAAGTAGGAGAGTTCTGAGCGGCGCTAGGTTGAATAAAAATTGAATCTGTCACTTATGAAATCAGTTTCTTGGGTCTTTGCCATCAAACATCTTTATGAAATGCCAGGGAACTTAAACGAAATGAAATTCTTGGGAGAACAGAGCCTGCCATACAGCTCAGATACATGGTTGTGATTACACAAGCGTTTTTTTTTCCTGAAGAGATGATTGAGTTGTATCGTCTTTCCAGGGTTTTCATCTTGAAATTAGTTTTTTTCTGTGGCATTGGAGGAGAAAGAGAGAGAAAGTTCTAAGTAAAACAGAGTCCAGTTGTTTGCCCGGTTAAAGAGCTGTGCTACCAGTACAGAAGTGATTCCTCCTGACTTCCCAGTCAGTTGTGAGCTCTATGATGGAGGCAGCTGCCTGAATTCAACAATTCAGGGGTGAAACAGCCTGTGCCGTAACAGAGCACACTGCTTCATGGCTGCGTTCGAGAACCAAGGCAGTAATCCGCTGGAGCAGAACCTGCCACGGCAAACTGGGGAAAATAAATCTGTACCGGTGCTGCTGTGAGAAACCAGTGCTGCTGTGAGAAACCAGTGCTGCTGTGAGAAACGGGCGCTGGTGTGAGAGAGAAGCGGTGGTGTGAGAGAAACAGGCGCCGGCATGAGAGAAACAGGCACCGGCGTGAGAGGAACGGGCGCTGGTGTGTGAGAGGAACGGGCGCTGGTGTGAGAGAGCAACGGGCGCTGGTGTGAGAGAAACCAGTGCCGGTGAGAGGAGCGGGCGCCGGCGTGAGAGGAACGGGCGCCGGCGTGAGAGGAACGGGCGCCGGCGTGAGAGGAACGGGCGCCGCTGTGAGAAACGGGCGCCACTGTGAGAAACGGGCGCCGCTGTGAGGAACCGGTGCCAGCAGGTCTCTCTTGCTTAGCCTGCATTTGTGTCTCCTCCTGGAGAGGGGCAGCCTGGCCACATACTCCCCACAAACTTGGACTTCTGTGGTGAAGAGCTTTTTAATTCCATCTTTAGACAATGAAATACATTTATGTTTTTAAATGCCACTTCTGTAAATTTTTTTCTTCAATTCCTCCCTAATTTCCCGTAGTCAGGGAAGTGGGACAGTGATGAAGGCAACACACAACAAATCAGACGGGCCTGTGGGAAGAGCATTGTCTTAAATACATAAAAGGATGTGATCAGACTTTGAAGTTTTATAGGCAACTTTAATCTTTTTTAATTTATTTTTTACAATGCCAAGTCAATCTCCTGAAGTATAAGCAATCTTAGTCACATAAAACATATTACAAAAGTGGCTTTCACAGGTTGCATAATTTTTTCTAAGAACTCATGCTTCGTGTTAGCAGTTGTTAAGACCTTTTCACTTAGCTCAGCTGTCACACGCAGAGTTCACATTATGGAAGTCTTTAGTTTTAAAATGTGCTTATCTCTTCAACTAATGAAGATCTTGTCTCACCTAGAAATGTCATGTTCTTTTCTGGTTTGTTTCTTTTTTGCTCCTTTGTTTCTGTAACATGATTTTTTTCTCAGGAGCTTCATCAGTAATAAGAAACATCTGAGTGAAAGCAAGCCTTTAGTTCAAATGAAAACCATGCTTTCATTTTAAAGTAATAATTGTGTGTGTTTTGCAGTATAAGTCTTCCAGAAAGAGTTCAAGTGGAAATGAAAATGATGAGGTGAGATGTAGTAATTGTGTGAAATATTAAGAAATAAATATTTCTCTTGTCTTTTTTGAAGAAATTAACTTTGCATTCCAAAGCCATAGCAGAAATAACTATTATACTCCTTTATTTGAAAAAAAAAAAAATAAATCATGATTATCTGCTGGGGAGCAGATGCCTTTTGCTTGCTTTGGTAATAGCAAAATTAGTTCATCTATCGAGCAGAGGTGATGTAAAACTGATATTTGATGTAAACAGTGAACAGTGGTTCCTTGCTTTACATATTTTAAAATTTAGTTGCTGCCAGTTTGTAGCATACTTGACAAATGTTACATGTCCTGTGTATTTCATAATTTCATGTTTCTTGTTAAATCATCATTTTCATTTTTATAATTTCATCTCTTTGATTTCTTTTTAGCAAGACAGTGATAATACTAATGTGTCCCCACAGTCTCCTGTGTCGTCTGAGGTACAAGTTTGTGGGTTTGCTTTTCATTCAACAAACATTTCTTTGTGTTCATTGCTGTCACCAGGTTTTCATGCAGATACAAAGCTGTTGGTTTCCTTTGAAATGACAATTGCAAGTATTTCATTGTCATAAAAATTCCAAAAGAGATTGCAGCTAGAGACAGATATTAGAGCTTGTTTTACCTTCGCAACTCTGATCTCCCCTGGAGTTCTTTTTGACTGATACGAGGAAAGGTGCATTGCTTTGTCTCCATTATCTTTCCTGATGAAAATACTAATGAAACAAAAATCAAATTTGCCATATTTGATAGACTAAGGAAGACTGTTCTTCAGGGGGAGGATTTGAAGTTTGTGGTTCAGTGCTTTAATCATCCCCAGAACCCAGAGGTGCTGACACTTCTCAAGGAGGAGTTTCATCCTTCTCGGTCCAGGTGTCACCTTCCAGCTTCCCTCAGGGGTGGCTGTGCAGGGAGTCTCACTGTGACAGCTCTGCTCCTCTTGGCTCAAAACAAAGCAAATACTACCAGCATTTCCACCCCGTGTCAGTAAAGAGCCTGAGAGGGCAGAACTAAAACATCTCCCAGAATACACTGGAATGAAACAAGGGTGTTTCATGTACATACCAAGATATTGAGTGCATTTCTCTTTTCAGATGGGGAAATGAGAAAAACTTGTCTTCAGAGTTGGAAATAGATATTTCTTAAGAAATGTTTTGATGCTAAATATTGGGAGAATATTTGCATCTGCTTACAGCTGGCTTGAACTCTGTTCACAGAATGGTTTGCAGTAGTTTGAAATATTTTGCAGTAGATCTTAGATAATCTGGTGCTGCTTTTCTTTCTCGTTATGACAGTTTGATCTCTATCTAGTAAGGTTACATTCAATCAATTTATTTTATATTGTTCTCTTCAAAAGACTTCTACAGTTAAGCAGAAGGATTCTCCTTAGGCAAGAATTATTTAAACAGTATCTTGATGGGAACAAAAGTTATTTCTTTTAATGAGTGGGAGAAAACTGACTTCATCTCTTTTAACAGGATTATGAGAGGACAGATAGTAACACTCATGGTCCATTTGGTCTCAAACCGAGGTCAGGTAAGCTGCTGTTGGCTGACACAGTGTTTATTTCCCAGGCTGCGAGAGGCAGTAAGCGCAGCAGATGTCACAGCGCAGCAGTTCACTCAGTTTACTTTTCACTGCACAGTACTGGGAATGGCACAGACAGCTGCTCTGGCAAACAAATAATGGAAACTCCTCAAGTTGCAGAGTGATTTCTTTGGAGGTTTTTTTGGGGGGTTGGGGTTTTCTTTAAATCTTTTTTCCCCACTCCTTTATTTTCTGCGTACTTAGTCACTGTCAAAGAACAGGGAAACAGTACACAGTTGTTCTTAAGGGTTTGATGGCTTAAGGGCTTTATACTTGATTAAAAGTAAAACACAATGCAAATACTTTCAAAGCTAGGGTGACGTTCTGGAGGAAGTGCAGATGGAGTTGTATGTTCCATGCTCATACTTCAATGCTGAAGTCAGTTCAGTCTCCATATTCTCTAATTATCCATTTACACTTAAGTAAAATGATCTCTGCATTATATTTGAAAGGTGTTTCATAGGCAGCATCTTTTCTAGCAGGATGCTTTCATATATTTGTTCTAAAAAGTTTTGCAGTTTTTTTCCTGTTCTTATCCTCAGTTGTAGCTCTTTAGTTTTTGAATGTTTTCCACCTGAATTCTGCTGACTGACTTCCCTCCTGTTTGATAGCTTTCGGCCGTGCCTCACGCCAGGACTATGGTGCAGTGGATCCTGGGTTTACTATGAGGAGGAAAATGGAACATATGAGGGAAGAAAGGGAACAAATCAGACAGCTTCGCAGTGTAGGTACCATCATTCACTCTATGGGTGCAGTGCCTTTAGTCTGCTCTGTACCACTATTTAAACCTGCATTTTAAAGGCCTCCAAATGGTTGTACAAGGACATCCCTGTAGTGGTATTTCTTCCTAAGGAATTTCATGTAACAGGCCACACTGCTGCTTGTTTGAGTCCAACCAAAATACCAACTGGGAATTAGCTGGGGTTGTTTTCTTTCTAAAAAACAAAGTGAAATGATTTCTTTTCCTGAGGTTTAAAATTTTCCTAGGGAGAGAATAAATCTTCTTGTGTTTGCTATTGTTTGACCTGAGATCTGAAGAAAAATGAGTATTGTTTTCTAAATGGCCAAATGCTTTTTGAGTGTGCAAAGTTGCTACAAATTTCAGACTCCTGAATGGGATCTACTTTTCAGATTTCCAGTAAATTGCTTGTTGTGTAGTTCTCTTTTCAAGGCATTTAGCAGTTAGAGTTAACTAAATCGTAGCTGCTCTGCTTTTCAGGGCAGTGCTGTTTTGTGGTGTGACTTGTGTGAAGGGTGTTTTTTTTGGCTGGTTCACTTCCTGAGCAGTGAAGTCTTGTTGTTGGGGTAGGAAAAATCATTGTTTGCCTTCTCTGTTTAGCAACACAAGAGTGGGCCCTTGGCCACCCCAGCTTAACTTTCATCTGTCCAAAGAGCCTTTCCCACAGTTGTGTTCCCGTCTTTTCCTTTTCTTCCTGCTCATGAAATCCTGGATGGTTTCAGCTGACAGATTCTGCCCGCTAGGCACTGATGGCATACTCAGCATCACCCTTCTGTCCTTAAGTTCTGTGCTTTCCTGTCCTGGGCAGTGAGTTCCCTGTCTGGGCTTGAGAGCCGTGTGTTCTGGTCACGGATGGCAGAGTGGCTATTTCAGTGCATGTTGTTGTGTCATTTTAAAAAACCCCACTAAATAACAGAAAACACAAGAAAAACCCAACAGTACAAACAAAAGGAACACAGGGCCTACATGGGGAAAAGGATGTTTATACTGACTAAACTATAAATTTATTCTGTTTACTTCACTTTAGCACTAAAACGTTCCTTTTAAACATCTACATGCTTCAAAACACTCTGGATTTAAAATGAAAAATTAGCTAGTGTTGAGAGTAACTTACTTACAGCCTTTTTCCTAGAATCTTGAATCCAGGTTGAAGGTAATTTTGCCAGATGACATTGGAGCAGCGTTGATGGATGGGGTGGTGCTTTGCCATTTAGCCAATCACATAAGGCCGCGTTCCGTTGCCAGCATTCACGTCCCGTCGCCAGCAGTGGTGAGGCATCAGTCATTTATCTCATCCTTGCTGCATCTTACATGATAATGAGCTTTTGAATTTCTATGCTAAAACATTGTGACTCATGTTTACCGAATTAATTTGGTACATTACTCATTTTGGGTGTTTCTGGAAGAAGCATTCAGCGAGGCTCAGAAGTTTTGTGTAAGAGCTATTTTCCTCATACTGAGCCTTCAAACTCATTGTCTTGTGTTTTAGTAACTGTAAGTGAATTTACATCGAAAATATGCCCTCCTTCATGAATGTCTGATGAAGATCTAATGTCCTGTCTTCACAGCCTAAACTCAGCATGGCAAAGTGCCGAAGGAACGTTGAAAACTTTCTTGATGCTTGTAAAAAGTTGGGAGTTCCACAGGTACAGTAATTGCTTTGTTGATTTATTGATAACCACAGAAAATGCCAGCAAATATTGAGTTTGGGGGGCTAGGAGAGCTTTATTTAGGTAGCAATAGTGATTATGACACTGACCAGACAACTTGAAGATCTGAAGAGCAATTCCATTCCAGGCTTATGGGGTGAACTTGAGGAAGCTACTTCATGGGTTTCTAGTCAGTTCTTAATAGTAAAAATAACACTGCCCTCCTTGTAAAATACATTGTAATCTAAACAAAGGAACGGACTTGAGAGGGTGATGTTTTATTACTTGAAAGTCTCGAGTTTAGCGGCTCACTTTGGCATGAGTTCAGTCTGCCTAGGAAATATCCTGTACTTAGAGAAGGCTGTAGCCTGAATGATTTGCTGTCTTTTTGAGCATGGCTATAGTTGCAGCCCATTACTTGAGCTTCTGTTGCCCAAGTTTATCCTCTTACCTCTTTTTATGAGGGGCAAAAACCTAAAAATTCAGTCATTTCCTGCATATTGTGATGCAAAAAATTCCCTTGATCTTCTTCAGTGCAAGAAGAAAATTAACTTGATAGCTTTAGAAGCTGGTTTACTGCTCTGCCATAGCTTCTGTCTCGTGTGGAGCCACAGGCCATTCAGAAGCTGGAGGTGCTGAGATTTACCTCGTGAATTACTTGTAACACCAGCTGGCAGCCGGGAAAATTGTCCAGCTTTTGCTGGATTTTGAGACTGAATGATGACTTTCTTGGAGAATGGCTCATTATTGAGTCTATCAGCACTTCTGACTTATCCTAAGGGAAAGATTGGTAATAAAGTCTCCAAAACGGGAAGGGAGAAGAAGGCCACTGAACCAACAGCACCCAGCAGCTTGTTTTTCTTACTCTGCTGTGGGCTTGATATTTCTGAGCCTGAATTTCAGCTTGCTGACCATTGCTGGCTCCTTTCCCAAGGGAAAGCTGCCAACAGTTGCCCTTTTCAAAACATCTCTCTCCGTTTCTCAGCACAGGCTCAGCAAACAGTGTTCCCTTTGCCAGAACAACTGTCCCAGGGGTTGTTTCCTATTCCTGACCCAATGGAGAGCAGTGTCAGTGCCATGGAGCAATAACAGACCTTTATACACAGCGTGTTCTAAAAGAAACTGCTGGGATTGTAAATAAAGCCTTCTTTCTCTTCTGACAGCTCTATAGAGTCCATGTATTTCCTGTCCTACCGTGACACTCTGCTTCTGAAAAGAAAGTCTTTTACTTTATGAATTTAGCAGTCTTTTGTGTATCTTCAGACGCTGTCATAGTTCAACTCTTTAACCAGATCATTGCTATAACAAGTTCCTGCCCATTCTGTTGCTGTAGAGAGCCGCATGTGACACTGAAGGCCAGAGGTGTTTTCTCTGCGAGTGTCCTGGTGCATGTGTGGCTTCAGAGAACGTGTTTGTTCCCCACCGTGGCGACCAAGGCGTGCAGCTGCTTCAGTGTCCTGTGTTCTTTTGCAGGAGAGACTTTGCTTGCCTCATCACATCCTGGAGGAGAGGGGCCTGGTGAAGGTTGGCCTCACAGTTCAAGCTCTGCTTGAGTTGCCTGCGTTGAAAGTATCGCAGCTTTCTTCCATGTGACACCCGTTGCCTGCAGCTAGGCAGCTTCCCATGTGCTCTGCGGATACGGATTGCTCTGGGGCGCTCAGCCTCCGACACGGGAACACCCAAGCCATCAAACCTAACATCTGTCCAGATGCTGGCGAGAGCCTTCCTTTGGAGCTGTGTGTGGAAACCTTGGAGTCGGGTCACAGTTAAAAGAACATTACCATTCTTTTTTTTTTTTTTCCCTTTTGTAATTGGACGTACAAAGAGAACGTGGCAGCATCAGGTTCTCTTTCTAGTTAAGTTAAAAGCTGCCATTTAACATCTCAGTGTTCGAGTTAAATCCTGGATTTCTTTTTTTTACATTGAAAATGTTGTTTGAATTACTTTTGAAAGTACAAAGCACACCCCCCCCGTCACTTTAATTTTTTTGAGTCAATCATTTGATTTAAAGACAAGACAAAAATGTAGCAATGCTATGATAGTAAAAATGCGAGCAACTGATCACTTGTAATCCCCTTTCACTCTCTAAAAGCTTAATATTTGCATTCTTTATTTTTTGCACTCCTGATTGTAACTTAACGCACTTCTAACATTGCCAGTATTGAGTCTGAGTGTCTGGTGGTAACACAGAACAGGATACAGTGAGGGAAGGACACAGTTTGAGTTTTTCCAGTCTTCTAGGTTGGTGCCAAATATTTTTTTTCAGTTGTACTGTAGATTGTTTACCTGTGAAGTGCCTGTGTAATTGATAACTCTTAATAGTCTTAAACATTTTTGAAATTTCTTTGTTTAAAATAGATAAAATGGAAATTTTTTAATATTTTAATAGTTTTTTTGTAAAATCAGTATGTGAAGATTTAAGTAATACTTCACATTTTTGATGTTGGGTGTTTTAAGTTTGTTGCACAATTTAATTGGTTATTTGTTGTCTAATAGAAAATACTGTAAATACTTTTTATTTATGATATTTAATTTGATAATACCTAATTACTTTCGTTTTAATGTATTGTTGGACAAAAACAAAGTTGTCTACTTTGCTTTGTTTGGAACAAACAAATACACGTGATGAATAAGACATGAGGACTAGTGATTCCTACAGAGTCATTTAGGACATTTTGATAAAACTGCCAAAATCTCAGGTTTACGCTGTGATGTTCAGGATTTTGTGTAATTGCTCCTGATCTCACGTTACATTTTTACAACGGAATATCCATAATTTAGCTGGGAAGTTTCAGTGTTTATCTTTTCAGTGTTTGCAGGGTTTGTTGTGTAATTTACAGGTCAGTCTGTACAAATGGCACTGTGCTGAGCAGTATATCATTTGCTAAACGGGGAAATGAAACATTTCCACTGTGGTGGTTTTTGGAAACTTCTGAGTTCATGTATTTGTTTGCTTCTGCACAAATTCTTGGTGTTTTGAGAATACTTTGAAACCATACACAGTTGAGTTGTTCTCTAACCAAGTTGCAAATAATTTCATAATTTTGGTAGTAGATCTGTTTGTATAAGTTTGTTCTCCATGACTAGGTAGTTCAACTAAAAAAATGTTTTGACTGCCACAGATTTTCTATTTCAGGCTAAGTTATTTTCAGTTGAGGGATCTGTTTGCCAAGCTTGTGGCAAGACTTGATTCTGTTCTTTCCAATTGATCAAGACCCCGTGTAAGATAATTCATAAAAGAATGAGGGAGGAATATTGTCTGTTCCTTCTACCATAGTCCTTATAGGCAATAGCTGACAGGAAAAATAATCTTTTTTGATGATAAATTTTAAAATACCATTTATTTTTAAATCCATTGAAGTAAGTTAGTGTACATGTAATAGTTAAAATCCACTATTGTTCATATAGTGTTGTCTTAAAACACAGCTTATGGAGAGGCTGGTGTATAAATTAATTTGCAAAGTCCTAGATGTAAATCTTAGCTTAGATAAATATGTGTTTAAGGAAACTGGATTGCTTTGACATATGAAATACCGTATTTCAAATCTCTCTCTAATTGGTTCTTGTATCTCTTCTTAATGCTTATTTTAACAGCTTCAAGTCTCTATTTGCATTAAAGGCACTATTTGAAAAGTCACACAAAAACTAATGAAAAAGTTATACTTCACAAAGCCAAATGTTTGCCTGCTACATTTACAAAACCCAGCCCCTCGAAGAGAGCAAGTCCTTGTTTTTCGTTTCACTGTAGCACTACCAGAGCAAAGCTCTGGTTCAGTGTCAGCCATGGAAGTGCTAACTCTAAACTGGCACTTTCAGTTATCTGAAAGCTGGTCTCCACTGCTGTTTCACTGCCATGTATTAAAACATTTTCTGATCTTAAGGTAACATTTTTCCTTCTTGAACTAATTTTATTAAGTTACATCGCAGTGTAAACATTAAGAAGTCCCTTGATGTCCTATGGCAGCTGCTGACTTCTTAGGGGTTTTACAAACTCCTAAGTTGAAAAGTGGATATGAAACTTATGTATTCATTTTAAACTGAAAACTTCTAAAACAACTTTTTTTTTCCTTTTTAGTACTCTGCAGTTCTTCCCTGTAAACTTGCTAGCAACAGTCTTGCTTTGCCGTTCCTTGGGAATTACTGTGGCTGCCTTCCTGCTTATGGGGAGGGATAATCATGATTCTTCCAAGGCTTGCATTTTAGCATGGCAAAGATTAAAGCCTTCAAGTACCCTTGGGAGCAGTCTGAGAAAAGACCAGCTGTGCTTGGAGGAATCTTTTTCTCATCTCTAACTGCTTTTACAAATAATAATAATAATCTAAAGCCTTGCTAACATTGGCTTGTACCCATTGTGATTTCCTTAAGAGCAATTTCAAAAATGATGCTAAAAAGATTTGAATTTTAAGTTTTCGTTTCCAAGTAGTCTGTGAAAATAGTTGTGTCTTCTCTGTACAAGAATTTGCTCACTCGGTTTCTTTCTCCTTCATTGATTCCCAGCATCTTGCTTATTTTTGCTCATTCTCAGATCTAGTGCGTTCATGTTGTTGGTGACTCTGGGCCACTTTCCTCCTTCCTCTTTAATTTTTTTAAGAAATTGCTCCAGTGACTCTGGTGAGCTATTGTGATTGCAGAGTCCCTGCTCCGAACATTTCCAGCGTTTGAAATACCCATTTCCCATTTTGTTTAGGATGTGATGCCATTACAGAGTACTTGATAGAGCTGATAGGGTAACTAAAAACAGAGGGCAGCTCAGTTCCTGTTGCACTTGTTCTGTCTTCAGTTATAACGTGAAGAAAAGTCAACATTAAAAGCTTTAGGAGGGTGCATTAAGTTTTCCCAATAACCTTTGCAATAATACGGCATGAGCTGTAAATGACAGAATGAATCAGCGGGGTGGCAGGGCTCTGGCCTTGTGCATTTTTTCTGTGTTTTGTGGCACTGGATGCAGTGTCACACATGACTGATCTTTCACTTGAGCAATAATGTCCCAGATACGGTGAGGTCTTCAAGCAGTGACAGTACAATAATCCTTGTGTAGCGTGGTGTCTTCCCAGCGGGTATCTCAGAAATGCGTCACATCTGTTCTCCAGCACTGCTCAGCCAGCGCTCCCTGGGGCGCTGCTGGGGATGCAGAAACCATCCAGCCCCCTGCAGCTGGAGGCCTTCCAAAACCTAACCAAAAACTACCAGCATAAAATAGGGCAGAGTGGATTTGAAACAATAAATAACTGAGATGAATCATAAGATTTTTTTTTCTTTTTTTTTGATACTAGCCTTTGCTGAAGTCAAGGCAAATTTTACCCTTGGCTTTAGTGGAATCTCACCTTTTTGATTTGTGGAATAGCTGAGCTGGAGACCATGGCAAACATGGCTTAAACTTGTTTGACACCAGCAAACTTCAGTGTCAGAATTTTGACTGAAATAGTGACCTCTAGTTCGTCAAATGAAGTTGTAAAATGTTATGTGGATTCATTTAATAAAAATTTTCTGGTAAGCCAAACAGTATTTAGATGGTAGGAAATCTTCCATTGAAGTGAGGTGGGAAGGTGTGTTACCTCAATAAAATTGTAGGCGAGGACAACCATTAGGTTTTTACTGCACTAAAAACTTTATTTCAAATAAAATATCATTTAGTGGCAGTCTGCTCAGATTTTGACATAAATCTGTAGCCAAATCCAAACAAAAATGGAGACATTTATTCTCACTAAATGGAACTTCCATGTGTCATCCTAAAGAAAAGGACAAAGGTCTGGCACTTCTTCCTTTTGCTGATTCCTTCAATGTCTGTTTGAAAGGCTGATTCCACTGAAAGCAACTTGTGGGGGTTTTCAGCACTTCTGCAGATAGGAGATGTGGTTTGGTGTGGGCAAATCAAATGTCACTTTTCCCTCACCAAGTCAGGCCGATGTCTGTGTTTCTGTTAGAGGGTCTCTACTTGAAAAGCAAAAGCAAAAGCAAGTAAACACACCCCAAGACACAAATTTGGAATTAAAGAAATGTCATTAAGCAATGGGAAAGGCGGAGTTGTCCAAGCAGAGAGTGCTCTGAGTTGTTTCACGTTGAATCACTTCGCCAGGAAAAGCCTTCGGTTTTGGTCAAGGACGTGTTCTGTAGCTGAGGGTGAGGATCCTGAGCTTTCAGCAGAGCTTAGAACAAAAGGAATTTTCCATCTTTTTGTTCCCCGAGCCTGTTTGCTTTGGACAGCTGTGCCCCAGTGCTGCAGGGAGCGTGGCTGATGGTGCGGAGGGCGCTGGGCAGGGAGCCTGGTGTGTGCCCCTTGCGATGCCCTGCCCTGTGCCCCTGAGGTCTCTGCAGGACAGCTGCTGCCTCAAACTCCTCCTTGCTCTTAAAGAGCTGCTGCAACCCGAGCAAAAGCCCCAGGTGATAATCTGGGACTAACCAATAACAGATACTCACAGGACTGAACTTCCAGCAGCAGGGGCTGATGTAGTGAGGCAGAGGAGGCTTTTCTGGGAACTACAGCCCCGTTCTGCCTGGAAGTGGCGCCGTGGCTCTGACCTGGTTGGCGCGGCCCTCGTGCCCTTCCACGAGGGAATGCAAACAGCGTCGCTGGGTTTGTTCCATGTGCAGCACGCTGCGTCATGTGTAATTCATTTACAGACAGAGGGGAAGGTCAGCTGTTCTTAATGAGCAGTGTTACGGTACAGGTTTGTTTTGTAAAATATGAGGATAAATTTCTCTTTTCCTGTGAAGAGAACTTCCGCTGATCTTCACTGCTTAAATAGAGAATATACGTGATTAATTGCATTTTAGTTTCAGCTTGCCACTGCACAGGAGCAGTTCTGGCTCCTGTGTTTGTTACATAATAAAATGCCCTTTGCTTTATTTAAGTATTTCACATAGTACAATTTTGGCAACACATGATCCTAAAATTGTTATATGAAGTGTTTGTTCCCTCGTTGGGTTTGACCATTACTTTTTCAGCATGAAAGGCAAAGGGCAGCAAAATTGCTGCGAGCTACTTGGTCAGTTCCTAGAGAAGGAACACCAGTTATCATAAAATTATATCTAATCAATAATTTTTAGTTCAAATTATATACAGCCAAATGCATTTTCAAAAAAGAATATTCAGAGTGGGTTTTTACATTTTAGAATCCTAATCTTAAACAAAAATCAAACATTTTTTCCATAGCTACTTAAGTATCTTAGAAAATTCTAAAGGAGAAGAATAGCTCAGACTGACAGCAAATTTATTATTTTGGAAAAATTTTGATTTTGGCAGTGTTAAATTTGCAGTTGAACATGATCCATTTAAAGTCTTTTCCAGTCTAAGTAAGTCTATGATTGTAAAGCTTCAGTGAATGCAGGGTTTTGTAACTCACTTAACTGCATATAAGTCAGTCATTTAAAGTAAATTCTTGGCACTAAGGAGGGTTTCTTCATTCAAAGCTGTGTGAAATAAGGCAAGCATAACTTTTCCATCATAGTTTTACGTAGGCAGATTGTAAAGCAGAATACTTGGAGATGCCACAAGAATACTTGTTGCTTTGTTTCGTTTTTAAAGGGGTGAACCAGTGAAACACTTCCAGAATTACTGTATTTGTGTGGGGTTTGGTCGTGCCAAACCTGGCTCAGGATCTTGCAGAAATTGCTCCGTTTGAATCCATATTCTGAGGCTGTGCAGGACGTGCAGCTGTGCTTGCTGAGGGCAGTGAAACCTTCAGCGTTCCTGCAGCCCTGGCAGTTCCTGGCAAGGCTGAGATTCCCAGGTGTCGCTGTAGGACACAGAATCAGACCACACGACTCCAGAATTTGTCAGAAGGCTGAAAAGAACATTTATTCAAAGTCTGACCCCCTTATATCCCAGGTCGCTAGAGCTAAACCGATTGGTGTTAGCAGCAACACCCATTCAATCACATTGGCCAGCACAGAGAGACAGCAAATGGTCTCCACCTCCAAAGAAAGAATGAAAACAAGACAGAGTTAGCAAAAACATCTCCTTTTGTTTGCAGGAAGTTCTGTGAGAACGGAGTTTTAGAAATCAAAACATCTCAGGCTGAAAAACCAGAGGGAGCACACAGAGGTGGAGTGGAAAAGGGTGGCTTGGTGGAACACACTGGGAATAATGTGAATACTTTTTACTGTTAGGGAATGTCTAGAGCAATGGAAATGTGATTGCTTTACCGTTATCATTCTGTTGGTATTCAGTTTATTTTGTAACTTGTGGTTATAAAACTCAAAAGATGCAATGGAACCAAATGGTCAACATGTAAATGTGTGCAGGATGTGGAAAAGTAGTTCTGAGGGCACAGCAGGAGAGTGGTCCTTAAACATAGATGCTCAAATTGTGTATATACTTGCAAGATTTTTGATAGTGCATTTCAACTGATTTTGCATTTCATGTTCTTGTAAAGTGCATCTTTCATACTTCTGAAGATTGTCTACTTGTACTATACTGTATTAAGCCTTTTTTCAGGATTTCCATTATTGCTGGAGCTTCCAACATACATGTTTCTTTCAAAAAATGTTCTTACTGTTATTTTTTTTTCTGTAAATAGTGTTTTGTATTAAATTTGCATGGATGAAACCCACATTTCCAAAACCAGTGTACATACGCTGTGTATAAAATACAAACTGTTTCATAATTTTCATGTAGTCAACTTACTCAATTTGATTTCATTTCAGTTTATATATTTGTAGTAAATAATGAGAATTTGTTGTATGTTCTCTCAAATGTCTGTGTTGTCATTTTGGTAGATAAGTGACCTGCCTCATTATGTCAGGAAATGCATCCTCTGACAAACAGAAGCAAAGCTGGCGCCAGGTTCAGGGAGGTGGGACACATCCACATCGGAAGTGTGTTGGGGTTTTGGTTTCGACCAGCAGGGGTGAGAATATATGAGGGCCGAGATGCCCTCATTGTAGCAATCTTTATACATTTACCCTTCCCTGTGAAAATCACCCAGTGTCTTCTTGCTGATAATAACCTTAAACCAGCGCAGAAATTCCTCCTGACAGAGGTGATCTGCTTCCCTTCTGTTCCCTGCGCTGGCTCTGGCAGCAGCACAGATAATCTGCGGGGTTTGCACTCATCAACTGCTTGATCCGGCATTAGGGAAACAGAACTGCCAGGCTTTGGAGCTGTAGTTAGGTTGGGTTATTCAAATGTAGGTTAATAGAGTGTTTTATATGACCGGATTTATTTTACCTTGATTTCTTTCTGATTGTTTAAAGATGTAGACAATTTTAGTCTTAGACCTGAATATTGAAAATAAATACTCCTGAGAGCTGTTTTTCCCTGTGAGACCTCGTTCGGCACCTGCACACACCCAGGTGCTCTTTGTTTTCTGATGAGGCACATTTGGGAGCTGTGAAGCAGAAATTGAGGAACAGCATACCAAACCAAACCAAGTGAACACCATTCCTTGACAAAAGCATCTCAGCAGCTGGAACTTCTTTTTGCAGTCACCATTAGGGGTTTATAGTTGAAATATTCTGTCAGTTTGTTCAGTTTTCAGCTCTAAAGAAAACTTTCCTCTTATGAAAAGGCTTTTTTTGGATGTTGGGGGCAGTGATACCACATTCAGAAGCCTCTGTTCCAAGCTGAGCTCCATGAAGTTCAGGTCTGAGGAGCTGGAGGGGCTCAGCGTGGAGAAAAGGAGGCTCAAGGGGGACACCATCACTCTCTGGTGGAGCCAGGTGGAGTCAGCCTCTTCCCCCAGGGTGACAGGACAGAGGAAACGGCCTCCAGTTGTGCCAGGGGAGGTTTAGATTGGTTAGGAAGAGTTTCTGCTCTGAAAGGGTGGCCAAGCGTTGGAACAAGCTGCCCAGGGCAGTGCTGGAATCGGGTAAAAGCTGTGTGGATGTGGCCCCGGGAAAGGGTTTCATGGTGACCTCAGTGGTGCTGGGCTAATGGCTGAACTCGGAGGTCTCAGGAGCCTTTCCAGCCTTAATGGTTATGTGATTATATAACTTTAATGGTTACATGATTATATAACCTTAATGGTTATGTGATTCTGAGGTGAAAATCAACTCTCTCTCTTGAAACCAAGACAGTGACACACTGCCATTTTTATGTTCCGTGGAACTGTCAGAGCTAAACTTCCTACTCCAGCAGTCCAAAGGTGTCTGTTGCTTTCTCTCGTAATGCATTTCCAAATATTTTTCTTCACAGTGGAGGCTGAAATCCCTTTGCAGCTTGAGTGAGAAATACTGATATCTTCAGTGTAAATGTTAATTTGTGTTAATAAGGTTATGGCATTCCAGATAGGTACAAATTCATGAGCTGATGCTGCGTTGTTCGTTTCATCCACTCCCTTTTGATCTCCGAAATCTCCAGCTCTCAGAGAAGGCGGCAGAGCAACGGCCAAGACAATTTCCTAGCAGAAGCTTCCAAGTGCATGAACTTCTGAAGAATACTTAATAAGACAAACCCTCCCACACTCCCTGTATTCTCCAGGCCCTAAGAAACAGAAGCAAAAGAAAGCAGGATTATCTCTGTAAACTCTCAGGGGGATAATTTAGAAATAGATAAGTAGTACTGAATGCAGTTCCAAATAATGTTTATGTGAAAGCTTTTCTCCACAAAGCATTGGGTGATGTGTCTAGCTTGCACTTCTCACTGTGTACCGAAATAGTCAGTGCATTCTGTTCTTTCTCCAGTAAGGACAGTGATCATTTTGTAATTTTTGGCTCACGCAAGATAAACTTCTATTTCCCAGGAATATTAGTTTAAATGATGGCTATTTTTTTTTTCTGGGGAAATGGTAGGGGAGTTCCCAAAGTTTTCTTCCTCCTGTATATGCAAACAGGATTACAAAAGAGAGGTAGCAGATCGACCTCCCAAGTGAATGAACCATCATTCATTGCTCAGTGTTACTGCTCCTCAGCGAGCGGTGCCCTCAGTTTTTGTGTTCTGCCTGTATATGGCATCGTGGAGCCTTATTGGAGTATTTGGGAACTTCAAAACTCCCCGGTTTTTACTTTTGTTACTGGCTTAGAAACAGCTTTGGCACACAGACTGCTGCTGCTGTGTGCTCTTTTTGATAACTTACATTGACATTTTATTCAGAGTGCTTTCATTGCAAATGCAGCAGTTGTGTTTGATGCATAAATTGAAATGACAAACATTTTATTTAAATAAAATGCTTGATTCTCTCAGGATTTTTGTGCCCCCAAACTGGGGTACATTCCTTTTTTTTTTTTCCTTTTGGCTAAATTATTTGGCTTTTCAGATATCAACAAATTGCAAGGAGTTCTGTTTTGACTAAAAGCAAACTCAGGATTGCTATAATGTGCTTAGAAGACATCTATAAAACAGAACAGATCTTACCACTTCTGTTCCCACAGGTACAGATGGGGAAAGAAACCTTGCCACCATCTGGCTTTTCTCACTTGGACTTTCACATAAGCCAAGAAAGCTTTATGCACAGAAGGGTAAATTTAGTTTCTGTAAATACAAATTTTTAAAACTAAATTTATTTAAAATTTAGTCTTTTTGAAAACATCAACAAATTCGTGTCCAAATTGACAGTTTACTCAACAATGGTAAAAACATGAGGCATCTTTCACTTTTTGACAGATTGCATTTGCTTGACAACTTTACAGCTTGAATGAGCGCTGTGTTCCCTCGTGAGTGCAGGTTGTGCTCTGCCTGCAGAGAGTGAAGCCCCTTTATTTTGGCCACTGAACATATGCATATGCTCTGATGTTTTCAAAGGGAACAGCTGGATTGGCATGAAATATATCCCAATTGCTGCTTAGTTTTTCGGGCTGCTGAGGCTCTGAGGGACCGAAGGAGGAATCCCAAGGCATTTTTACCAAAGGCATTTTTACCCTGCCCCACCCTACACTCTTTAGTTGGGCTCACAGTTTTGAGTGGACAGCTCTTGCGCTGTGGTGCCATGGAAAGCACCCACAAGAAGCGATGCTGCGGACCAGAAATTTCTTAGGCAGCGTAGAGACAAACTGCGAGTCAAAATGAGGCATTTGAAATCAGGCTGTCAAAAGTGATTATGGCTGGGGTGTTTATTTTCTTGCCTCTCACCCAGCAGAAAGAACACAGTTGTCATCGTTGGACACACACACACTCTCACTCACTCTGGTGAGAAGGCACGAACTGTTTATTAAAAGATCTGACTCCATTTTATAGTATTTCTACACAGGCCAGGGACTGGGGGAGAAGGTTGCCACCTCTCCCCATCCCGTTGGTCAAGACAACTGTCCATCAGCTGTCCATAGCTCTAAAACAAAGAATATAAACTACCTTGAATTAAGGAAAACATTGCTTCTATTTATAACACCCGTGTGTGAGAAACAACCTAAGAACTGTGAACTGTGGGACACACAGAAGGCTGAAAAATCAGGACAACACACAGTGGTTGTGTTCTGTTGACCAGCCCTTCTCTCATCTGACCCCTGATGAATGTTTTCTGTGCCAGACATTCTCAGAAATAAAACCTTCAAGTATAGGAATATTTGTGTTATGCTTGATACTCCCAAACTGGGAAATAGGAAACCGGTGAGGGACTGGAAGATAAGCCAAGGCTGTGGCTCATTCCCTTCAACTGGAGCCATGTCCCTTTTGTTCTGGGCAAACAAAATGTCCCTTTTGTTCTATGCCCTCCCCTCTCCTCTCCTCAGCACGCTCACAGCCAGCACAGGCTGCCCAGTGCTCCCCCCTTGCCCCCGGCAGGGCAGGGTGGGCACCAGGCTGGGCTGGCGGCTCTTGCCCCAGCAGAGACAGCAGAGCAGCTCTCCTTTGCCACCTGCAATCCCAGCCTGTGCCATTAAAGGGGATGCCCTGGAGCAGCGAAGCTGCAACCGCTTCGATAGCTGGATGTCTGTGGAGACTTTCCCTGCTTATCCCTTTCCTGACACGATATGGGTTTATTTCAATGTATTTTGGGTTGTAATGAGCCACATCATTTGTTGTGGGCTGAGCCGATGCATGGAGCGAGGGAGTTCAGGCCTTCAGGGGCTCAGTGCGCAGAAGGGCTTCCCAAAAAGCATCCGAAAGCACCGCAGGGAGCCTCTGTTCCCACGGCATCTTCCCAGGGGCTGTCTGCAGACAGACAGTGTAGGACTGGGAGATGCTTCAGGAGAAGGCAACTCTTCAAGTTTCAAGGCCAGCAGTTGGATTAAAAAACTCACTGCTCAGTCACCTTGTGGAGAATTAAGGAGAGCACAGCTCAGTGTTAGAGGAGTGCAGATTGCTGCACCCACAGGGTTAAGGAATGTCTTTGACAAAGCAGGCGAACTACTGAGATCCTTTCATTAAAATAAACATTTTTCTTTCCTCCACTATGACGAATCTTCCCCCATCAGCTAAAACCCACCTTGTAAGTGGCAGTTGATTAATATATTGAGGAAGGATTTATTGGAATATTTCTTAAAGCCTGTTGAAATATTTGTTTTTCCTGTTGTAAATCTCTTGAGTAGTATTACTGAATCAGGTGAAGTCATCTGTAATGCAGGGCAAGCCCCAAGAACGGAGCATAACACCGGTGAAAGTCAGAAAAGGGAGCAGCTAGGAAATAACAGGATGGGCTTTGGGCTTCATCCTGCACACCCACAAGAGCCTGTACACAGGGGACCTCTGTATTCCTCAAGCATTACATGTCGGATATTAGGTGTAAGCCAATATTTTTGTTTGCAAAAAGCAGTTTTAAATTTGTTTGAGCCTTGCCTTCAAGGTGAAACTAGAGCACTCATTCTTCCTTACCAGCAGCTGATCTGCAGTTAATTCCAGCTTGGGTTTGTTTTGTAAGTGTTGATTCACAGCAGAGATGTAAATCTTTAGATTCCTTTAACCCAAGATAAAGTGCAGTGGTGTCCTGGTTTGGGGCAGCCTTAAAGGCACAGAACACGATATCCAACACAAACAGAACAGAGAATTGGGGATACAACCATCATAAAGTCACCCTAGGACAAGGGGTTAGTGCAAATGCTGCTTGGTGAGCTTCTCCCAAAGGAAAACCCAATGCAGCCTCTATAGAAAAGGATCCTCCGGATCCCACATGGGAACGGCCCTCTCAGGGCTCTGGCTTTGGGAATTTGCTCTGCTTTTGTAGAGCTTTGAACAGTGTTAACTTCAGGTCTGGTCACACTGACCCAAGTCTTTATCAGTATAAGCTGTTGGTAAATTATCTGGCAAAAGCATCGGTCCCACATGCCAGGGACAGCTCTGGCCAGAACGGGTCTCTCCCACCACCCACGTGCGGGGGCAGCTCGCTGAGCGGGATTAGCCAGAGCAGCCCCTGGAGGGGCTGTGGGTGTCCCAGCCTGGCCCCGTGCAGAGCACAGCCCTGCAGGAGCTGCTGCAGCCGTGCATCCTGCCAGCGCTGCGTCCCAGAGCTGCACAGCAGCTCAGCCATCCCCGGGGGCTCCTCTGCTCCCCTTCCCACTGCTCCCTGGGTGTGCCCGCTCCTGGGCCGTGCAGGGGTGTCAGTGCCTCCAGAAGAGCTGCCCTTTTCCCCTAATCACACCTGATCACATCTCCTGCTGCCGAACAAACCTTTGTGAGCGCATCCACAAACCTCTCCCTGATTTCCCTGGGCAGCCGGTGCCGGGAGCACAGCCAGCTGCGGCTTGGAGAGCAGTCCTGTCCGCACATCCTTCAGCACAGGGATTTACAGCTGCGGAGCCAGCGTCCTCCTCAGGATGTGCAGTCTGAGCTCTCGATGAATCAGCTGGATCCCACCGCGGTCACGTCTGCCTGGAACTGCCTGAGGCGCTTCTCCCCATCTGCTGAGCTGCTGAATGAAAGCTGCAGTCATCTGCTCAGGACCTCGCTCAAAGCATATCCCACAGGAAATGACAATGGAGCGAGGCTTTTCCTTGCTGAAGGAGCCCCGTCCAGTTTGAAAGGACCCGGTGGAAGCCAAGAACAAAATTTCTCATTGGACAAAAAGTGTTTTACTTTGGGACGCTCGCGTTTGTTTTCGGGGGGCTTTTCCCCTTACATGAAGTCCAGCGGCCATCTGCCCGTGCCCAGCTGAGATGTTAGCCCAGGATGTGCAGAGCTGCAGCAGCCGCCAGCTCGCAGGGGACAGGACCTGGGGCAGAGCCGTGACCTCGGAGTGCAGCCAGGACCGCCAGGGTTGTGCCTGGCTGGACACAGAGCCCGGAGCCCACCGCGGGCGCCGCTCCCTGCCCGCCTCTGCCCGTGTGTCCCGCGGGCTCCCAGGGCCAGGCAGCGCTCCGGAGCCGCTCTGCTCAAGCTTTTCCCCGAGGCAGCGCCTGCCGGGGTGGGAAAGCCCCTGACACAGCCTCGCACACGAGCGGCGTGCCCGGGGGGGAGGCTGAGCCCGCCTGCGCTGCCCTATTTCCTCATGTGCATCCTACACACACAGCCCTTCAGGCAGCCTGGGCAGAGGCAGCCGAGCAAAGCTCACTCTCTAGAAACAGGAACATACGCAGGACTTTTTGTTTTCATTTCACTTTTCCAG
>WBMY01002157.1:76733-145677 GCA_013397315.1 Donacobius atricapilla | reverse complement strand
TTTTTAAGAGCTGAGGTGTATTTAGTCTAACAGGTTACCTGGCTTAGGAAAATCCCAAATTGTGCGGGTAAGTTATAACTACTTTATATTATGATTTTATTTTGTGTGTGCGTATGTGTTTGAAACTCTCCATAGCTGTTCAGTTGTACTGCAGAATATGGATTTATGCATACCATGATTTCTATATAGATTTGAAGGAATTTTCCAGCACCCCTTCAAATGGCACTGGTGTTTGTGTTCTTGACATAAGTTTAGTTGCACCTGCTCAGAGTGCAGGGTGATGTTTAAATTGCAGCTTTTCAGACAGTTGTGTGTGTATGTGTGTGTTTACACCATCGCTGCACCAATATGTATCTCATCCCTTCCAAGCCTGGCTATTCTGAAATCCTTTTGATGATCATTCCTTACAGTATCTTCCTATATTTTTTCTTTTGTGGGAAGCTTTAAACAGCTTTTTATATAATTATATGCAAGCCTTTAGGCTTGTCCTAATCCAGCATTGGCTTGCTGATAAGAGCTGTAGCAGATATCATGCAAGGGCTGTCTGTCCTGGCCAAGAAGTTATTCTGGGCTAACACTTCTCTCCTAGGGGAGGTGTCAAAGATCTGCCTGGGAAAAGAACAAATCCATTCAGCGTTTTTGGAGCATCTTTTCTTCTTCTTTTTTTTTTTTTTTAAAGAATTTTTCTCAGTTTGTTCACTGTCAGGCCAGACTCTGCTTTGAACATTTCCCCAAGCAGCTTCCTGCAGCAGCCAGTTGTTGATGTGAGCAATAAAGGCTCGGGCTGCTGTTTGCCTAGGGGGTCCCTGGTCTCACACAGGGCTGAGGAGGCAGAGGAGAGCAGCCCAGCACTGCTGCCCCCTCACACTCCGGGAAAACCCCCTGCCCCCGGGGAAAATGCTGGTTCGCATGCCCAGGGCTGCAGCTCAGGTTCAAGGACAGGCTGTGAGGGTGACCTGGAGCTGTCCCTTGTCCTGCATGTGCCCGCTGCCCTGCTCAGGCGCTGGCCCTGTGCCCGTCCCTCCGGGGGCTGCCAGACCCTGCCCTTGGCAGCCAAGGCAGGGCTGGATTGTGGCTGTGGGGCCTCCGGGGCTCCCTGGCTGACCACTGCTCCCAGCCGGCCTCCCGGGCAGCCTGGCTGTCCTGGTGTCCCTGTGGATGTCTGTCATGGTAGGACACGGAATAGATTGACTCCATAGAGCTGTCAGCAGAGAAAGAAGCTTTATTTACAATGCCAACAGTTTCTTTTAGAACACGCTGTGTAAAAAGGTCTGTTACTGCTCCATGGCACTGACACTGCTCTCCATTGGTTCAGGAATAGGAAACAACCCCGGGGACAGTTGTTCTGGCAAAGGGCACACTGTTTGCTGAGCCTGTGCTGAGAAACGGAGAGAGATGTTTTGGAAAGAGAAACTGTTGGCAGCTTTCCCTTGGGCAAGGAGCCGGCAATGGTTAGCGAGCTGAAATTCAGGCTCAGAAATGTCAAACCCACAGATGTCCTGCTCCTGCTTGTGGCCCCAGAGGTGACTGTGTGGTGGTGGCTGCTCCACCCCTGGCAGATCCTGCCCATGGCCCCAGCAGTGCTCCATCCCCACTGGAGACAAAGGCAGGAAGCAAAAATGAGGAGACTGGGAATTGCCAGGTCAGGGCGTTCAACTGTACAGAATATCTGGTTTTTCACTTACTGGTCCCATTGCACAGTGACTGCGCCAGAACACCTCTGCCAACATCTCTGCAAGGTGCAAGCACTGGATGGAGTTTAAAGGAGAAAGAAAGGGAAATTCATTTTGCTTATCCCAAGATTTGTGGAGGACAAATCAGTTTTAAAAGACAAGGCAGAGAAGAAGAAACCAGGAGATTATTCTCACTTTAAGATGGCCTGAAGGGCTCCCTTTGCTGCCCGTGCCAGAGCAGAGGCAGCTGATGGATCCCTGTCAGGGTCCCTGCTTGGCCCATCACGGTGCCTTCCCCAGGCACACCCAGGGCCCGCCTGCCCTGCTGCCAGCCCCGTTCTCATAGCTACCCGGACAGCACTTCATGTGAAATGTTTCTGCCTTAATCTCTACTCTCCACCTGGTTTCTTGTATGTCTGTCTAATTCTGGAGCAACCTGAAAACGAGACTGGAAGCGCTTACCACGGGAGATAATTACTTTTGCCACAGAATTAATTACTTTTGGGGGCAAAGGCTGCTGGGATAAAATTGGCACAAGGGAGGGCAGGTGGCCAGTGGGGATGGTGATGGTCTGCCTGCAGGATGGGCTGGGAGGAGGCTGGGCTGAGACCTGGGCACTCATCGCAGGAAAAAGGCTGAGCATGGAGGGTCCCCGGGAGGTGTCAGCCCCTCCCAGGCTCTAGAGCCGAAGGAGAGATTGAACGCCTGGCTGCCAAGGGTCACTCCGGTGACAAAACTGCTGTCATGGAAAGGCACCAGGCTCTCGGCACAGCGCTGCACTCGGGTTCTCAGCAGCAGGGTGGCAGCCAGCCCGGGACTGCCCTCTCCAGTGTCTGCAGCACAGACCAGGTTCAGGATCACACCTGATTTAAGATTTAAAACTTTTGCCTTTCCAGGAAAACTCAGACTTGAAGCCGGGCTCAAGGCCATGTGGTGGGAAGGTTTCGCTCTTTCCTGAGGCATCCTCGGGCCAGGTGGGGGCCCAGCTGTACTCACCTGCCCCTCGGCAGGCTGGAGGATGTGGTGGGAGGAAGGAAATGGAGGTGTTCTCTAACTCTTACTGAACACCTGCACGTCGGACCCTGGTGGCCAGGAGGATGTGCTTGGCTCCTGCCCAACCTGCAGGACAGGCACGGGGAGATGGTGAGGGTGAGAACGATTTATCCTTGGATGTCTTCCTTTCCCTGCTCCAGCACGCCTCAGTCTATTGGGTACACGGCGTTATTTCTGCCTGCTGTTGCCTGAAGAGCAGAAAGTGCCCCTGGAGCTCCTTGGGCTCCCCTGCACGGGGTCAGCAGCTGCCCCTGACTGGGCAGCGCAGATGGGGGTCTGCAGGCCGGGAGGAGCAGGAGCAGCAGGGGAAATGGCACCTTTCCTGGAACAGGACCTCCCTGTGAGCCCCACAGCCCCGGGCAGAGCCCTGGCAGGACCATCGCACCCCGTGCTGGTGGTGCTGGCACCAGCCAGGTGTGCCCAGAGCTGCCAAGGCAGAGTTCTCTCTGCACAGACAGGCGCGGTGCCTTCGTCCCCCCAACTCCTTCTGGGGGCTGTGGCAGAGCCTTTCTGTTCTGGAGATAATTTTTTCCTTCTTTTACATCTCCCTCTGGATGTATTCATGGCCCGTTGCAGCTGTTGCTCTGCCAGCTTTGTGTCTCCAGTTCTTTCTGTCATGCCCTGGTGCATTTAGTGGCAGAATGTGGGCCCTGGCACTCCAGGATGTGCTGCTATTCCCCTTCCAGCCTGCCCCAAGCCCCTGAAGCCCATTTTTTTCCTCCAGGCTGATTCTCAGGCGCTGCTCCACACTTTGGTCAGCTCTGTCTAATTCTCCAACCTGCTTTGTAATTCTTTTCTACAGAAGTTTTACGTGCACTGCTGTTCCAGGGTAGAGTCACCCAGTTCTTTATTAAACCTGACACTGTGCCATGACAAGAACTAGATTATTCTCAGGCTCTCTGCTAAAGCTAAGCCCAGCTGCATCAGAGGGAGAGTCAGAGTGGGGCAAAGGGTAGGGGCAGGCTGTGGAAGAAATGACTCCAGGAGCAAAAGATGACTCAGTGTGAGGACAGGAGCCAGCAGGTTGCGAATACTTGGGGCAGGCCGTGCTCCCAAGGTAGCAGACGCCACACACAGAAACCATTTCATCAGGAATTGCAGGAGGCTGGTGATGGAGATGTGTAAGGGGCGCCTCACAGGCAGTGGAGAGGCTGCCACAGAGCCCTCTGAAAGGCAGAGGGAGGGTGTGACACTTGCCCTTGCGAGGGCTGGGTCTTTCTGGGAGCAACGCGGATTACAGAAAGCGAAGATTTCAGTGGAGCCAGCTCCATGACAGCTGCCTCGTTGGCTCACAGGTTGCAGGCACGTTCAAACAGCTGCTGGCCCTCCATCAGATGCCATCTAAGCCAGGATAGTAGCCATCAGCAAAGAAATATGGAAATCTGAGGTCTCCGCTGACCACAAAAATAAATATTGACACTGGGCATTGCTAGAGAGTCTGGCCTCCTTCCATCATTTCTTGAAATCCCATAAAAGCCATAAGTGTTTAATTTATGAATGCAAAGAAGGGATTTTTTTTTCTTGCAACACTTGCTCTGTGGCCAGTGCCCCGTGCTCCTTTTCCTAGCACTTGTCCTTGTGGTGCTATCCCCTGTCCAGTGCAATCCATAACTCTGTGCTGGAGGCCACAGGTCTGCTTGGAATTACTGAGTCCTTCATCCCGGGGCCTTGGAAAGAGCTTGTTTAATGCAAGTTCTGTAAAGGAGACTGATTTCCCTGAAACATGAGGCAGTTAAGAGGCTTTTATAAATCACCCATTTTCCATGCCACTGGCAATTTCAAAACTATCCTTCTGGATCAAATGAAACATGCTATTTTATACCAAATGGTCTGTTCACAGCCAGAGCCTTTCAGTTTTTATTTCACTGATTAGGAAGCTGCTTCTAAACATGGAGGTTGCAAAGTTGAAAGTTTTTATTTTGGGATATCTCATCCCAACATTTTAACCTGGGTTTACAGTGGATTGCTTGACAGAACCAATTTAGCCCAAATGGGATGAATATATCAAATACATTTCAACCAAAAAGGATTTGGCCCATTTTTTATATTTAGCTTCATTAATGGTCTTTGCCAACTGCTTTGCCATTTGCAATGAACTATTTCAGCACTGATGCTGCTGTTCCTTTATTTCCCCAAACAGAAGCAGATTTTTACAAAAGGGCTTTTTAATTTCTGCATGCAGCTGCATAACTGCCACAGTCCAAGAACCCAGCTCAGGGGATTCTTGGCTCTTTGAAATCTCTTTTTCAGCCTGGGTGGCCCCTTTACAAGCTTGCATTCCCTTGGCTTGAGTGTTTTCATTGATCTTGCCCCCCCAGAGCAGCTGAGAGGCTCTGGGAGCTGACCAGGCTCCGGCAGGAGGAGGAAGCTGCTGTGAGATGTCCCTGAGCACGCAGTGACTGCAGGAGTCAGTCACCCCGCTGACAAATCCTAAAAAATCTCATTCATGAGCAAACCAGACGAGTCAACTCCCAAACAGTGTTCCAACAAGGAAGGCAGACAACGAAAGGGGGAAGACTCCCCGTGGCTTTGCTCGTTGCTGGGCTCAGAGTTTTGCTGCTGGTGCCAGGGGCCTCCAAGGAAAGATGGGCACAGGGGACAGAGTGAGGGGCTGGGCCCAGCCAGCAGTGATGCCACCAGGCTTGGCTCCTTGCACGGAGCTTTGGCAGGGCTTGCTGCTGAGACAGAGCTGGTCTGGTTTTATTTATGTGTTCTTCCATGAGCCTGTCATCACCTCATGGTGGAATTTTTTTTTTTTTTTTCAACTTAATCCCATTTACAGAACAGTTAATAAGGCACAAATCAGTTGCCTGTCCCTGCCCTGACCTGGGGGCTGCGAGGCTCAGGTCCAGCAGGGATTGTCCCTGCCTGTCCCCGCTGCTCCCAGCCGCATCAGCCAGGCTGGCAGCAGCCAAGCTCTGAGCTCATGGCCCGTGCAGGGCTGTGCCCTGGGCCACTGCTGGCTCTCCCAGCCACGGGCACTGCCTCCCCTCAGCCTTGCTGGAACGGGGCTTGGATCTGTCCTGTGTGCCCGGGCTGAGCTCCTGCAGGGCCAGCCTGGGGGCTGCACCAGCACTGGCAGCGGGAGACGGAGCAGGAAGGGCAGGAGCCAGCACAAGGGCACAAGGAGGGCAAGGGAAAGGCACCCGGAGTTCACCAAGGGAGTTGTGCTGGGCAGGACGTGGCCAGAGCAGGCAGTGCCCAGCACGGACCTGCCCTCTCTGCTCCTTCCCGGCTGCTCCAGTGCTGCTGGATGTGTGGTGGAGCCCTATTGCTGCAAATCCCAAACATGCACTTTTTTCTAACCCAATTTTCTCAGGAATTGACCCAGTTCTAGCATTCGGGAACTGGCATTCCTCGCTCTATTGGCAAATGTTACTTATTTGATTCCAACAATGTGTTCAGTGTGACCTTTTCTGCTTAAACAGCTTACACAATGGGAATACATGAATGCTAAATTCTTATCTTGCATAACTCTGAAAGCAGGGCCATACATTTACCAGCAGGAAGGGACTTTTTTTCCCCATACTTTGCCGGAGGTGAGAAGGAAAAGGCAGCAGTGTGCAATTTCAATGAAGGGACAACTCACCCATAACCCCTTTACCCCTAAAATTCACAGGGCTCTCAAGGCGACAGTGCCAGCACTGCACATGTCTGCATGCCCACACACACACACAGAAATGGAGAGGACACCTGGCAGCTGGAAAGGGGCCTGATCCTGCCTTTGCTGCTCCCAAACATTCCCATCGATATCTGGGAAGTGACAACTCATTCATTTGGGCCTCAAACCCAATGGCAACACCCTGAGTCTGGTACAGGTGCTTGGAGGACGCTTCTGTTGCTAACAAGAAGCACTCCTTCAGTCCTGATGCCATTGCTCAGGCTCTTTGCATGCCTGAACTCTTTCTCAATATGCCGAAATCTGGCCAAGGGAAGAGTCAGTCTGAGCCACAGCCCGTTGCTTGTCAGGGCATGTGCACCCCTGATGTCTTGGGAAGGCTGATGTGAAACAGAGGCTGGACAGAGCCAGAGAATAAAGCAGGGATTTATTGAAAGGCCTCCAGGATACACCTTGGGCAGGACAAGAGCCTGGCCAGGGCTGCACCCAAGCTGGACCCAAAATGGTCACAAAATGGACAAACGCTCACCAGGTCTCACACTTGGATAAGTTTTGGTTCATTTGCACATTGGGGTTTAATTGTCCAATTCCAGCTGCAGGCTGTGAGGTCCCATCCTTCTTGTTCCTCCCTCCAGCCCAGCCTTGGTTGTGCTTTTGGGCTGAAAGTTGTCCTTGGTGCGCAGCAGGAGAAGGATTTGTTTTGTGTCCCTGCTGTGTGCAGAGCTGAGTGACGCTGAGTGTGAGCTCAGAGCTGCACCTCTGGGCAGCACAGAACCTGAAAAACATGAAAACTAAAACTTAGGGCTTCACCACAGCCCTGCTCTTCCCCAAATATCCCCATTGTCCCTCCTGGAGGGGACTGGCTGCAGTCAGGCTCCTTCAGCTCACATGAGGCCATGACTGACTCAGGTGGGACTGGCCATGACCTTCGATGACCCTTAGCAGATCAGCAGGAACCATCAGACGCTTTTTCAGCAAGGTGTATTTAGTAATAGATTTCTCACCTGGGGTAAGCCAGGTGTGGCTGAAGCACCTGCTCCTTGCAGAGTTCCCCAGGCTGGGGCACGAGGGCCTGCAGGGAAGGAGGGGTGAAGTAAAAGGTGAGAGGCTTGGCTGTACAACCCATGGCTGCATGCCTGGCCGCAGCAGCGAGGCAAGGAGAGGGATAATTCATGCCCTGCAGGAGCCAGGAGAGGCTGGATTTGTCCCAGGGCCAGCAAGCTGCTGAAGGGAAGCTGGGAGGGCTCCGTGGTGGGGCGCCCCAGGGGTGGTCCTGGGGAGCCCGGCAGTGCCTGGGGCTGCCGGGAGCCGTGGGCTGTGGCTGCCAGCTGCCGGGGACAGCTGAGTGTCACCACCTCCAGCAGACAGCCCGCACTGCCTGGTTCTCATCTTGATGAATCACTTCAATATTTCAAACATGTCTTTGACCCACTTGAGCGCATAACAGCAACAATTAACGGCAGCACCTCATAAATCCCAGCAATGTTCCCCCTGGTGCTTAGGAAAGCCTCTGGCCGTGTGGCCAATGCCATTACACTGCAATGCAACATCTGATCCCCGGGGAGAGTAGAGAGGAGTCTTTAAAAACCACAAGATTTCTGTGAAATACAAAGCTTTGAGCCATGAAGCTGCCCAGGAGCCCCACACTCCAGAGATAGATGGGCTCCCACGCGGTTGGAGGTCCAGGAAAGAGCACTTTGATGGTTTTAAACCTCTCTGTGAAAGCATTTGTTTATTTTTACTCGCCTTGTGAAATCATATGAATATATTCAAATAACTACTGGAAATGGAAAGAAGCTTTCTGCACACACAGTCCTTGGATGCTGCTGCTCTCCAGCTCTGAGTTGGAGCTGCAGCTTCTCCTCTGTAAGGCAGCTCTCCTTGTCACTGCACCCTCGGACCTTTCTGAAACACAGACCCGCTGCCGACAGCCAGGTTTGTACTGACACGAATTCTATCCTGTGTTTGATAGGTTACAGAAGTTATTCCCACGATTTCTTCTGCCTACACGTTCTCGCTTCACAGAGAAACAGAAAAATTACTGCTATTGCTGTAATAATAATACTTATGTAATAACTATATTTATGTGATGGATTTATTTGACGTAATAGCTACAATTATGTGGTGGACTGGGGGAAGTTTTTATTAATTTAAATTGAAAATTTGCTGTTAAAATTGTTCTGTGTTTTTAGTTGCTGCTATGTGTTGCCAGCTCGAATTTCTGGTTTATTTTAAACAAATGCAGATACCCTGGCCAGCACCACCTGTCTCCTCCTCTGGCTCCCCTGAGCCACTTCTTCCAGTGATGGGGGGTTTTTGTTGGCTCTAGATTTCCAAAGATCCCTCTCACTTGAAGTTCTGTCATTCAGCAGAGCCCTGATCTCACTTTGCTGCATGGTAGCTGTGGGTGCTGAGGAGGAAGCAGCTGTGCCAGAGTCTGACCTGGGATTTCCCCTGCTTAAGCCAGGCTTGTGTGGGCAATATAAAGTGAGTTTGTTTTCTGAATAGATCTCAGTGACAAATTGCATGCTCGTGCTGAGGTTGCCAAGTTCTTACTCAAGTGGAGCTCAAGCAGTGGCCTCAAGGTTCCAGGAAGATTAACATCTATATCTATCCTTATTTATAGAGCTAGGTCTGTATCTATATCTAATCTATATCTAATCTATATCTCCCTCCCGTCCTCCACCTCTATCCAATCTATACCTACACCTGTATCTAGATGAAAAAGCTTAAAGCCCTGTCAGAATCCACGTGCTTCCCGGCGCAGGGCAGCCTGCTGAGCTGGGGTGTCTGTTGGCAGTAATTTCTACCCACCTTCAGCAGGAAATCTGAAGGAAGGAGCAGCCCCCTCCCTGGAAACTCTGCTCCCCTCCCTCTCAGTCCCCATCTTCCCTCCAGCAGACTTGCACAGGAATAGAAATTTGTGTCCTTCAAATATTGCCATGACAACTAGGGAGAATTCTCACGAGCGTTCCTACCAGGACCTGAAACAGCAAGGGCAAAAGGTGGGGATGGTTGCACAAGGTGTGTCTGGTTGTTGGATAAGGCAAGGCCCAGGCATTCTGTGCTGGATTATCCCTTTTTCTGACCCAGAGATGGGGCAACTGAGAGGCATTTTAACAAACTTTTATTCCATTTTCGTTTTGTGTGAAGGGTGGGACAGATGTTACAGATGTTACAATTCATGCCATCACAATCAGAAGCCAAACTGTTTCCTAATTACATTATAAGCATTTTTTGGCCAATCAGCTTTTATCACTCAATGCTGTAAATGCCTTGAAGCAAATCATCTAAAATTACCCTTCATGGGTCATGCTACAATACATCTTTCATGGTTTTATTTCTCCAAAGTGTCTGGTCTATTGGCAAGGCCATCCTTTGAAGCTTGTTTCTAGCTCCATTTCTCTCTCAGCATTGTCTGTCCTATCCCATGGCATTTCTAACTCAGCATTTTTTCTCTCAGAGTTTGCATACATGTGTTTTTATCTGTGAGCCTTCTGTCAGGCTTTGAGAATTCTCCACAAATCCATTTCCCACAATTCTATTTTAATTTTTTTTTTTTTTTTTTTTGAATTCAAGTATCATTATCCAAGGCACTTCCTGCGGCGGGGGGTTGAATCAGTTTCCACAGAAGGCGTGAGACAGAGGGCTGGTGATTGAAGTACTGACACACTTCTGGAGAGTGTGCTTTGCTGGCCAGAAACCATTTCAGATGAAGCCGTGTTTGGCCACCACCAAAAGAGAAGTGCTCTGGGAAATGATTAATCAGCCCTGGCAGACAAGTAAAGCCGGGCTCACTGTCAGTGCCGAGCCTGCCGAGGGGATACCCAGGGTGATGCTGAAGCCTTTGAACTCTGCTGTGTCTCCGCAGCCCCTCTCACCCGTGCTGCAGCTCTGCTCTCCGGACCAGCGCCAGCCAGTGGAAGGCCTGAGGTGTGATGGCTCCCTGCAGGCTGCCCGTGCTGCCCGTGGCTCTGCTCTGGGGCTGGGTGCTGGCCTCCTCCCCCCCCAGCACAGGTAAAGCCAGCGTGCCGCTGTGTCCCTGCTTTGTGCTCCCCCGGGCCCTTTGGGGAGCTGGTCCTGCAGCCAGAGCTTTTCTTCTCCGTGTGTGCATTGCTGTGTTGATAAACCCGTGACACGCTGTCTGAATATGCTGTGTGCTTAGTGGCTGCTTTTCTGACAGGAGAATAGACTGTCTTCGGTGCGCAGCAAATACATTTCTTTGGTAGGGAGTTATCAAATAGAAACACTGCTCGTAAACGCTGCCGAGCATGGTCCCAGACAGACAGGCAGTGCTGGGTGTAAGAAACACAAGGATTGTTTGTACCTGGAGAGTGATGCTTCTGAGAGAATACTGCTCTGCAAGCTACCCTTCCTGGCAATGGCACTTCAAGCCCTGGAGCAGCTCTTGGCACTGCACCTGCTGGCTCTCCTGGCACCTGGCAGCTGGCACGCTGCCCCAGAGAGATGCTGAGCCGGTCTGGCCCTCCCTGAGGGAAGCAGAGCACGGTGCAGAGGTGAGGACGTGCCCAGGAGGGCGCTGAGAGACCGCCTGTCCTGCCAGCCAGCCCCGCTGGTGCCTCTCAGGTGTGTCCCAGAAAACACGGGGGTCACCTGCACCTCTCTGAGCAGCACCGGGAGGTGCAGGGGGCACAGCTGGGGGGACAGCAGGCAGGCTGCCCTTTCTGCGCTGGCCAAAGAGGTGGGAAATTGCCACGGGCAGCTGCTGCTGGCAGCCTCACAGGGGGCACGGTGCGGGCAGAGGTGGTGGGGGCAGCTGGGGACAGGCAGGGGTTTGTCACCAAAGCAAACCCGGCAGCCAGGAGGGGCGGCTGTGAGCGCTGGGGCTGTCTCATAGCCAGCTCAGCATGACCTCACTCATCACCACAACATCAGGGGGAGAAGCTGTTAGTTTGGGGTTTTTTTCCCAAGAAACATCCAGGAGCAGCTTTCCTTCTGCAGGACGAAATGGAGCATTGCCAGTCCTGTGCTCTGTATGAGCGATGTGAGCGAGGCTGGCAATGCATTACTGTGAAAATGAGAAACTGCAAGAGGCAGTGCTGACATTTAAAAAACAATCAAATCCCAGAATACAAGCAACATCCCAAAGAGAAGCTTTTCTCTTCCCTCTGAAATCCAGTCAAAATTTATTTTGCAAGAATTGCTGTTTACAATTACAATTGCTTTGGAAAAAATACTTGTTTTGCTCAAGCTCATGATATAAATAAATTTCAGAGCTTTCTCCTATCCAGTCAGAAATTCCTGACCAATCTAATCCTCTCTTGACGGCTTATCATGACAAAGGATAGCAGCTTTTTGCTTCCTTGTTTGCACTTCTATGAGGTTCAGCATTTTATACACTCAGGAGGAGCCCACCAAGCTCCCAAGTGTTTGCTCTGGTATCATCCTAAATACATCTCCTACTCCACCATCTAATGGAGTAACAAATCTCCCATGGAGCTTCACGTACTGGGAAAAGTGGGATTTTCAAACTGCTGCCTGGAGTGTGTTTTATTTGGGAAAATTTCTGTAGAAGAAACAGATCCTCCAGCAATGTACCCTGCAAACTTTCCAGGGAGCACATTAAAGCTGGATTTATGTCACCATCTTCCACTGAAAAATATCCTTATGGTCTGCTTTCACAATGGGTTTATTAAAAGAATAAAAGGAAAAAATGGTGTAAATCCTCATGAAGATGTGCAAAAGATGTTAGTGAAGCCAATGATCTGGCAGCCAGATTCGGAGGGAGAATGGTGGTAATTCTGGACTGACACTGCCAGGACATGGGATTCCTGTGAAATTCCTGTGAAATAAAGTGTATCATGCAATGAATATGTAGAAACCAAATGGATATTCTTACCTCTAGACAGTGGAGAAAAATTACCTTAGATGTTGACAAAAAATTGGGTTTGTTTCAGCTAATAAAACTGAGCAGCCAAACAGTTTTTGTCATGTCAATGACAACTCCATACAGAGCTGGACCTTTAGGACACATTTAGTATGGAATTCATCCATAGTTCCTTATTTATTGACATATATCAGCACCTTAAAATACTTCTACAAAAGTCAGATCAGCTGTAAAGGCACATTTCTGTATAGCTGATAGATGTCCAAAATAAGAATTATTCTAATTCTCTGCTTTTGCCTTTTTTTTCCCCCCTGTTTTTGTTGTTGTTGTTTGGTTGTTTATTTGTTTGGGTTTTTTTTTTCTTGTTTATTTTCTTTCCCTAATAATCTTTTATATACTTGAAAGGAATATTTAAAGCAACATGGGCGATTTGTTTCTGTTACGGTAAAGGAATATAAATCCCCCTGACAGCATGCTTTGATCTGTCATCCTGTGTTGGTGCATGTGCTGAACACAATGTTTGCAGAGATAAGTGTGGTAAATACCAGGGGTTGAAGGTAAGCAAGTACAGGACATGAAAGGTCATCCTAGGGCAGCAGTTTTGCTTAAAACACCTTGAAAAAGAGTGTCCAAAAGTGTCATTTTCGGTGCCTTTTCAATCACCTTTGTTGCTGCTACACGACACAGTAAAATCTTCAGAAGGCTCTTGTTTATTATGGCTGCATGCTGGCTTTTATACGGTTTTTACAAATCTCGAGGGCAACTTCTAATTGGTTAATAGCTTCCTTGTTAATTATTGTACTGGTTAGTAAAAGGTATCTTACTTGTCCATCAGATTTATCTGCTCTTGGATTGTTTAGGTATTTTCTTTACTGATTCTCATGGGACAGATCCCTTGTTTTTGCAGGTGCATTTGTTTCTCACCCTCAGAACAGATTGTTGTGTTAAAGGAACTTCTCGTTCTCAAAACAGCTTCACAAGGGAACTTACAGATTGCTTGTTAGCTGCACTCAGAGGAAACAACAGGCCAGCTTTTTACCCTGTTCCTACAACCCCGGAGTGCTTTCTCTGAGCACCAGCAAAACCTGGGTTTTGGGGGTGGGCAGGAGCGGAGCTTGTTTGCTGAGAAGGGGGCATTAAACAGCCAGGGCTGCAGCCAGCAGCTCTTCCCTCCACAGCCAGCGTTTCAACAAATCAGACCAACGCATCCTGACAAGTCTCATGAGCGCTTTGGGTTTGTTTTCTTCACTTTGACACCCTGTTTTACCCTCTGCTTTGTTTTTGGGTGTAGTTGCTCCCCCACGAGACCTTCGGATCACGGACCCCGGGCTCCTGGGCTCTCTGGATGTGGAGTGGAAGCCCCCGCCCCACGCCCAAGCCTTCAACGAGTGCACAGTAAAATACAAGCTTGAGTACCGCAGCTCTGGGGACAGGGACTGGAAGGTAGGGCAAAGCATGAATTAATCCTCCCAAACCGGGGCTATTGTTCTGCCTTTACTTCCTGCACAGGTTTGTGTTTGCGTTTCAAGGAGGAGTGGAACCAGAGCTGTTCCAGTTTTCCATGGAAAACCAGACTGCTTCAGTGGTTTGAATGGGAACGTTTTGAAAAGCTACAGCAGCAGCAGCAGCCAGGGACAGGGTTCTTTCTGTCCCAGGGATGGGTATTTGCTGCCCAAAATAATCCCATAACATTCCTCATTGTAAGAGGAGAAGAATTTACACTTTTCTAAAGCACCTTTATGTGGCTTGAACTGAAACAAGAAGTCCTTAGGGATGCAGAGTGGTGAACAAATAAAAGTTAAATTTCATTAATTGTCCTGATGCTCTAAAATTCCCTCTATCCAGAAGTGTGTTCCTAATTACCATTTACTTCTCTTCTAGATGTGGTTGACTCTAGCTCAGCTCTTTGGTAAAATTGTCAATCATCTCTCACTGGTGTGGAGCAGCAGCTGATGCAGCACAGGGAGGGTTGTTGGAATACATTTTGTGAGCGCTTAGAAGATGAAAGCTGCTGCAGGGTTAGGAAGGGAAATGGAATGGGGAGAGGAGAAACCCAGCAGTGGGGGCTGTTTGGTGGGCACAAACTGCTGAGGAACACATGAAAAATACGCTGAGCATCTCCCTCAACGTCCTAAAATACAGATGGAAACCCTGAAAGAAAATGGATTTTTTGCACAATCCTAAGGCAGGAGAGCTTGGCAGCTCAAGAGCCCGGGAAGAGAGAAGGAGCAATTAGTCCGGCTGGCAGGGCTGTGGAGCCCAGCTCCCTGCTGGAACAGGTCTCCTGCTTCACCTGCCTGGGGCAGCAAAGCCAAGGCTGCAGGGCTGTGCTCAGCCACCACGGAAATGGGGCTGGGTCCTGCCGTCCCACAGGAGCCTGCAGAGGGACAAAATCCAGTTTCAGCTACAGATTGCAATTGCAAGGGCATGGAAAGGGGCTCTTGGAGCTGATGTTGGTCACGATGCGCCTTACGTTCCCAGCTGTGCAGATTCCTCCAGGATGATTTGAACTGCAATTTCAAAGGAAAACATATGCAGTTTCCAAAAGAAAACCCACATCAGAATTCCTGAAATAATGAGTATTAAAAGTTCCTTATATGAGTCAGATGTACAGACTAGAGCAAAATCACCTCTGACACTTTGCCAAAATCTTGACCTCGGTTAATGCCATGAAGAACAGTCAGGCTGAGGAAAATCCATTGGATGTCAGCAGAAGCAAACATCACTGATATCTGTAGAAATCCCTGGCTGAACACAGCTCTCACACTTGGGGAGTGCTGAGGACAGCCTGACCTTGGGCTGGGCCATTGCTGCTCCCACGGCAGCACACGGATGCATTTTCTGGCACAGGTGCATTTTATAGCACATTATCTCTGTCCTGCATGGGCTAATGCAACATTTTGTCCCATCATTTGTTGTAAACCGCATCAACTTCGGTGTCCTTGCATAAAGTGAAGGGAAGTAAGTCTGAAGGAAAAAAAAAAAACAGAAAAAGCTTCAAAGGGTGTGCTCAGAAAGTCCCAGCGAAGGCCAGGCTGGGTGGGACACAGTGGTGGGTGAGCCCATGCTGCACTGCCTGGCTGCTGGTCCACCCTTTCAGGGGGTGGTTGTGCTTCCCACAGGAGCCAGCCTGACAAGACTCATTGTTCCTTCTGCTTCTGATGATTTCACACCATTAAAAAAGCCTTTTCTGTGGCTTTGTGGTGGTGTCCTCCTCAGGCTGTCCGCAGTGCTCCTTGCTGCGGGGGGTCCCATTGGTCAGCCCGCCCTGCCTTGTCCTTGCTGTGTCCTGTGGGGTGAGGGGACTCACAGCCAGCAAGGCTGGGCACAGCAGGCATAAATTACCACTGGAGGAGCACCGGGCAAGCGAGGCAGGGCAGAAATACAAAGAGGCAATAAAGCACACAAATGAGAATGTTTGCAGCAGGAGCAAGAGCAAGGGTACCTAATTCTGCAGCCCACTTAGTGACAGAAGAGGTGCTTAAAAAGTCTGTCTTTCAACCAGGTTGTTTTTACTAGGAAGCTAAAATTCAGAGCTGGATTTGACCTCAGCAGGACGGCTGAAGTGAGGCTGCAGACACTGCTCAAGGGACGGTGCACGGATGACGCGGAGGTGCAGAGTGACTGGGTTTATGCAACCTTCCAGATCCCTGCACAAGGTCAAGGGCAGCCTGTGGTACCTGGCGCAGTTCTGTGCTTTGCATGAGCCTGTTGCATGAACCAGCGCTGGCTGGGGGGGTCCTGCACGGGTGAGTTATTGCAGGGCTTGCTGGTGGTTTAGACACTTCAGAGCAGCTCTGCTGCCAAAGGCTGCGGTTGTGGTTACTGGATACCTGGGGCTGGTTTTCCTCTGCCCATGCCCAAGCTCTGCTCAGCTGCCCTGCAAGAGCTCCACTGCTGAATGGAAAGGTCAGTTAAGGAACTTTCTGCTCTAAGATGGACTGGCTTTCATGAGAAACAGAGCACTTGGCAGTAAAACTAATAATGCTAACTGGCTGCCTTTTCCTTTCTTTTCCTTATTTTCCTTTCTTTTCCTTTCTTTTTTCCTTTCTTTTCATTTTCTGTCCTTCAACCGCAGCACACAGTTGTTGAAAGGCATAAAAGTGTATTTTTGCTGTGTCTGACTGGTACACCGTTAAATAGGGGTTATTTCCTTTCCCTTTGTCAGGAAAACTTGAATCAGAAGTCCAGAATTTCCACTGCATCTATCATGACTGGGAATACCTGAAGTGCACCTGGCAGCCAGGTCTCCTCACACCTCGTGGTGTACATTATGGACTATATTATTGGTATGTAACAGCAGAAGAGCAGAACATCCAGGCAGCAATCAAGTGAACCACTCAGAGTACAAAAATGCCCCAGTAAATATGCTTTCATAGCTGGCAGTGCTATTGCCCAACTCACCCAGAATGAGCCAAAATAATGTCCCAAGCAACACATGGCTTCTGGCAAGAAAACACCAAATCCTTTCTTACTTTCTTAAGATCAGCCCCATGCTGGTCTTTGCCAGGAAATGTCTTCTCACTTCCTCCTCTCCTTTTATTCATCCCCGGGAGGTGTTCTCTGCATGTTGGCCACCACAGAGACTTGTGTTTTCTGTTTGCTGAGCACACCTGGCTGCACATTTCCCATGATCACAGTGCATATCTCAACTGGACAGGATTTAGCACCAGGCTACCAAACTCAGGGAACCCTAGACACAGAGTGGAGCCTCCCAGCAACTTAGAGTTTTAGTGTTCAAATATATTTCCATAGCCTCAGCCCATCTCATACATGCAAACATGCTGCCACAAGGTAATAATAATACATATTTCTCAGCTGTTTCTTTTAAACTGGAGCCTAAAGTCTGTTCTGCAGGAAAAACATAGAGCTAGAATTAGTGGTTTGGGACAAAGTAAATACTGTACTTGTGCTGCTGCATCTATGATATTATGGAAAGGATGACTTAGGCTGGGTTTCATGCCGCTGGGTTATGTGGAGAAAAGCATAGCTGCATTTTAAAGAGGTTCCATGTAGCTCTTGGAAATAGTCTTCAAAGCAGAAGCACCAACTCAAAACCATGTTGCTAACTGCAAAAATCTACTTGAAGGAAACCATGGAAATGCATGATTCATGCCTTGAAGGAAAACAAACACTAAAAAACCCAACCTTGATTTAATTGCCTATAACAAAACCAGGCATTTGGATCTGGGTCCCATTTTATCACAAGACTTGTGTGGACACCATGGCATCCTTTGATCCCTGTGAGCAAATTTTTATAGTACTAGAACATGAAGTTTTTCCCCCAGACATAATGTGCTGTGCAGGGAGACTTTCATTAGGTCTGGAATACAGGGGCCAAATTCAGCCCTGCCCTGAGGGCATCAAGCAGCAGGAGTCTTAAAAGGTGGTATGAAACACCAGCCGGCATTTCCAGGATACAGCCAGCAGCTCAGCTCTGGGGAGTGGCCCCAAAGGCAGAGGGGACAGGGTTGTGGTTGCACATTAAGTAACAAACAGCAAACCCCTTTCCTAGTCCCACTCTGAGTTTCCATGTGCCCACGGGAACTACCTGCAGTCGGCCCGAGCAGATCAGAGCACTCAGTACATCCATGGCACATGTCACCTGCCTAAAAACACTTCTTTTTGGCTTGGGAGGGACCTTTCTGCAGCTCCAGCCTCCGTGGCTGATGGTGCAGGAAGGGCCCTGGGGAGCAGCACTGTCACCATGAGTGACAGATCTCCCCCAGCTCCAGTCACGCAGTGGCGCCTCTTGTGCTCCAGGAATGGGCTTGGGGAGAGCCTGGCACAGCCTAAAAACCAACCTGAGAAGCTGCCTGTGCATGCTAATTTGGGTTTTTTCTCCTCCGCACTTCTGCCACAGCAGGAGTGCAGGTTTGGTCAGCAGCACTGTGCTCTGGACAAAGGCTGGGATATGGGCAGTACCCGAGGCTTAGGTGCAGTGTAATAAAAACTGTCTTACTGAGTTGTAATTTGCTTTGGCTTGGCTTTTGGCTTGCTTTTTTCTGTTTCCCTGCACACTGCTAGGTACGAGGGGCTGGAGCAGGCGGCGCAGTGCGGTCACTACATCCAGGAGCACGGCATCAACGTGGGCTGCGTGCTGCACAACCTCAGCCAGGCAGAATACCAGGACCTGAACATTTGCGTCAATGGCTCGGCGGCAGCCACCCTGCTACGGCCGCTGTACACCACCCTGCGCCTTCACAACCTCGGTAATGGGGCAGGGAGGCAACAGGGGACCCAGCACACACCCCAGGGCCACTTCCTGCACGAGGGGTCTGCACTGAACGTGTGCTTTTGTAGGTGCACGGTTGGAACGTGTGTGTTCCCCCAAGGAAGGGGCTGTGGCATGTTCCAAGCAGGATTTCGGTTTCCAGGAGTGCAACACCCCCCAGCACAACGCTGGAGGGTCAGTGGGTGCCTCCAGGTGCTGCATTTGGCAGCTGGACAACTCGGGACATAAATGGCCTGCGGGGCATGTGGCAGAGCAGTTATGGGGTTTGGCTTTGGCAGCACAGTCACAGAACACCTTCACTTGCTCCTGCTGGAATTGAAACCACTGCCTGCAAGCACAGGAGAGACCTTTGGGCTTTGCTGTTCAAACCAAGCTAAGGCCTGGGGTGAGCTGAATGTGATGGGGTCTGCCAGAGCAGAGAAGCATTTCAAACCCATGAGAGACAGGCAAAAGGAGCAATGCCCGGCATGATGTGCAGACATGACGTACTCAGTGTTTGTTATGGGCTCTCCCCATGCTGGTGCATTTGCCTACATGCCAGAAGGACAAAAGGCCAGTCGTCCAGCCAAGCCACTGGGCTAATGAGCAGCATTTCTGAATTCAATTAGTGCTGCCACGTGCTTTGTGTGTGGCTCTGGGCACTGGACGTAAAGCAGAGCCTTTCTGGGATGCAGAGGGTGTGTGGGGCCAGCAGGGCTGTGCGGTGTCACTGCAGGGTTAGGGACAGCAGGGCTGTGCGGTGTCACTGCAGGGTTAGGGACAGCAGAGCTGTGTGGTGTCACTGCAGGGTTAGGGACAGCAGAGCTGTGTGGTGTCACTGCAGGGTGTGTGGGGACAGCAGAGCTGTGCAGTGTCACTGCAGGGTTAGGGACAGCAGAACTGTCACTGCAGGGTTAGGGACAGCAGGGCTGTCACTGCAGGGCTGGGGATAGCAGAGCTGTCACTGCAGGGTTAGGGACAGCAGAACTGTCACTGCAGGGTTAGGGACAGCAGAGCTGTCACTGCAGGGTTAGGGACAGCAGAACGGTCACTGCAGGGTTAGGGACCGCAGAGCTGTCACTGCAGGGTTAGGGACAGCAGGACTGTCACTGCAGGGTTAGGGACAGCAGGGCTGTCACTGCAGGGCCGGGGCTGTCACAGCACCGGAGCGCAGGGGAAGGTGCCGGGCACAGCTCTCACACCCCCGCGCTTCAAAACCGCGGAGCAAGGGCCCCGTGCAGCCTCTGCCAAGTGAAAACAAATAACGCAGCCTCCATCCCGCTCCCCCAGCATCGCGGCCGGCAGCCAGGAGCGCCCGGGAGCCCCGGCCNTTACCCCGGGTGGGAGTTATCCCGGCTGGGAGTTACCCCGGCTGGGAGTGAGTTACCCCGGCTGGGAGTTAGTTACCCCGGCTGGGAGTTAGTTACCCCGGCTGGGAGTTACCCCGGCTGTGATTTACCCCGGGTGGGAGTTATCCCGGCTGTGATTTACCCCGGCTGGGAGTTACCCCGGCCGGGATGTCCCTCCCGAAGCTCCTCTCGGGCAGGAGCAGAGCCCCACAGGAGGCTCCAAGCGAGCGCTCCCTCGGGACCTCCTCCTGCCTGTGAGCTCAAGGAACCGCCGTGGAAGGAAGTTAAAAGTTGCTGCGGTTTGTTTCCCTCAATGGGGCGGCACAACTTGGGCCAACGAAGCTGTAATTCTGATCTCTCAAAAGGAGCGGCCTGGGGACAGAACACATCTTTTATGCATGCTGCTTTTTCCTGGTATTTTGTCCAGGCGCGGTTTGGAGGCAAAACCAAAAAGGACTAATTAATCATAGGGGGCATCTCTTTTTTAATTGCCGTATTCCACTCATGAGTCTTCTAAGGTAATTAAAAGAAAGATTCCATAAATTAACAGGCAGAAATAGCAACATACATGATGACACCTCCAGAAAGTATTTTCAGTAGATTTGTCTTCATAGTCATGTTATCTACATTAGCTCGTACAGAGCTATTGTGAAATCATTTAAAGCTGCCAAAATATAATCCAAAGGCTTACAGAGCCTGGACAGTGTGCAGGAACAGCAGGATGCACCAGACTGATCCTGGTGGTGGCACGTGATTCCTTGATATTTCTTCTTTCTGTTTTGTTTCTCAGTTTGTGTCGACCCAAACGGAAACTGCTTTAACAATTCCCAGAGCAAATCAAAGCCACGTTTCATGTGTTCGTGTCAGGGGGAGAACAAACATTTTTTGTGCTGACCAGGGCTTTTGGAGTGAATGGGCGCAGGATTGTTTCTCTGGTACGGAACTCAAAGTAAACGGTGCTTCTTTTACATCTTTCACAAAACCTCTGTAGGTGCTGCTGGCTGCCCTGGGGATCTCTGGTGTCTCTGGGGTGCTGGCTTGGCTACACCTTCAACCTGCTCCAGCACAGCCATTCCTACAGCTTTGCATCTCCAGTGCACTCTGCAGGCAGGCCCCAAAATATTAATGCTTCCCAACAGCTCCTTCCCTGCTGCTTGGGGACGGCTGGGATGGAGGAGGGACTGCTGAGCAGCAGAGGGCACGGGGTACTCGCGGTGCCCCCACAGAGCATCCTCCTGGCTGTCCTGCACCACAGATCAGCTCCTTTGAACCCCTCAGGCTCTCTTGGGCTGTCCTCGTGTGCATGAATAAAAACATGTAGGGTAACGTGGATGAGAGGAGTTTGCATCTGAGCCCAGGCTTTGTAGGAGGTAATATAATCCATTCTAACTTATTCTTCTTTCCTGCCATTTATCTTTGCAGTGTCCAGAAAAGAGGACAAGCAGCTGTTTATCCTCATTCCAGTCATCCTGAGTTTGTCAATTAGCCTCATCATATTTATGTTGATTGGCCAGTGCAAGAAAAGGTAAGCACCAAGGTAGCCTGTCCAAGAAATGTCCTTCTGTTGTCAGTATCTGTGACTATTTATAACTACAGTTGTAACTGAAACATCAAATTAAATGTCTAAGGGCCAAACATTAAGAGATGCTTGGAGACTGGACACCAAACTATGGTTCATTTTCAGTAAACAACCTTCCTGAGGGTGTCTGTTTCTGATATGAAATGCCCTTACAGCAACCCATAAGCTCACTGCAGAGACTCAAATATTGCTCATAAGAGCTCAGACTGCTTCTGTTAAATGCAGCCGTAACTTGCATGCACAGCAGCATAAATAAGGCCATTATCATGCCCCAAACCACTCAAGAGCAGAGATTTGTCCTAGCTGTGTTAAAGCAGGGCCATTTTAATGGGCTAAATCCTCATTCTTCTGGCACTCACATCCCAGCTGTTTACATTCGTGTCAGTGCTGGCACCAGGGGAGAGCAGATGAGTGGATGAATTAGTCTGTTCTTACTGGTGATAATTCCTTCAGGTCTGAGGGGTCACTTGAGGAGAACTGATCCCCCAGTACTGATAACTATTATCCCCCAGTACTGATGACTATTTCCTTTTCCTGATGGCTGTGTAGCATAAGCAAGCAGGAAGCTTTTCTAATATGCCTTTTTAAGGCATCACTCATGAGGGAGAGCTGGCTCTGGAAATACCCTTGTGTGGTCCCCAGAGATGAACTGACACCCGTTTGGCAGCTGAATGCGTGGAGCCCCAAACACACACTCTTTCACCCATGCTTTACATCCACTGTTTGAGATTTTGGTTTGTTGTTTACAGATTATGAAATTTGAACAAAGTGTAGACGCTAGTGAGAACTCTGTGGAGAGCAAACATTTCCTGCAGTGCCACTGGGATGCGGCAAGGTCTGACAGGGATGCTGGGGCACATCCTCAGCTCTCTCAGGGTTGGGAATAACAGTCTGTGTCTCCCTTTCAGATCCCCAGCAGGAAAGGCATTGCATGCACCAGTGGGATACTAACCCTGCCGGCTGCACTGCTGCCCTTTGGTGGGCTGCTCATGGAACACCGTCCGAGGAGAGCCGAGGAGCCCTGAGCTTTCTGCAGCCCAGATGGGCCTTCCCTGCCTGCTGCCACTTGTGAGGGCAGTTGTTGCAATCCCAGTCCTTAACGGGCCCAGGAAAACTGGAGGGGCTTAAACTGACTGCAGGAAAACTGGAAGAGATCTAAACTGACTCTGAAGCAAGGTGTTTCTGGTAACAAGGGAGAAACAAGAGGCAGTGGAATCTGCAATGAATAAAGAGAACGCCTTGTTCTGTGGGCTTGCTCGGGTTTTTATTTTGTAAGGACTCCAGAAATCCATCAGCAGGACACACACACAGTGCTGCACACATGCAAACACCTGCAGCCTGCCCTGGGCCCCACCTTGCTCTCACCAGGTCTTCCCTGTTCCCAAATCCTCAGCCTGCTGAGAGCCTCTAAATGCTGAACAGGAGCTACCTGAGCTATTTATTTCATCAGCTGATATGCCTTATCTGCTGAAAAGCTTGGGTGGAGTGGCCTTGAGAGAAACTTTTGCTATAAAGAGGCATGGCCACAGCTTCTGTAAAGGACAGAGGAGAAGTGGGGGTCACTCCAGGAAATGTGACATGAGAATTTCTCTAGGAAGTGGGCATTGGCACCAGAATTCCATGAAGCACACCCGATGGTTCTCACCATCATGCAGTCAGGTGATGGAATTGCTGACTGTTTTTTTTAGGAATTATTCCCTATGATGATGGTAGAAAAAAAAAATTTAGAAAGCATCACTGGATGAGATACCCTTTTCCAAGCCCATTCTGAATTTGTTTTTTTTTTTGCTTGAAGAACTAACCAAGGCAAACACATGGGTTTCATTTCATCAGAACAACCCTGAAAAATGTGTTTTCTGGAAGGAGCATTTATTCAAAGTGGGAATTTCTAATGAACAGTGGAATCTCAGAGAGAAAATCAAGTTTGTGTCAATCAGCTATGTAAAGAGCCATACTAATCCAATCAGAAATAAAACAACGCAGCAAGTGCTGTCTTACACATCCAACTGCAAAATTATTCAATCACTCTCAGCTGCTTCCACGGCTAAATGGGCAACAGCCCAGTATGATTCGGGGAGCAACTTAGGGAGGAAAGAACCAGGAAAAAATGGTCAATTCAGGGACTGAAGGAGAAATGAAGTTTCATGGTTGTGGTAATTCTGCTGACACAACCTCTGCCTCTGCTGTCTCCTGGGCAGCCACCATGGGATGGCTTTCCTTTGAAAAATACGCGTGAGCATGCACTGGGCATGGATTTTCAGAGCTGCCATCAGGTCTCTGATGGTCTGCCAGACTCTTAAACAGTTCAAATGTCTACTAAAAACATGCGAGTGTGTTGTGAATGTCCCAGGGGAGGAAGTAGGGCAGGTAGTCGGGCTCAGCCTGCTGTCCTGGGTACACGTGGTATGATCTCACTGGCTTTACCAGCTGGGAATGCTGGGCACAGGCATTTGGATTGGGACAAACACTGCAGCAGCCCCAGCCTGCTGGATGGGTTTAAACTGGGCTGGAGCCTCTAGTCTAATTTTACAAAAAAAAAAAAAAAAGTGGGAAGGGAAGAAGGATTTAAGTGCATGGGTGCAAGCAAGAGAGAGCAAAGGAAAGGCTGCTGTGCCTCCACAGCTAGAACTCACCCCTCAAAAGATCAGAGCTATTTCAGTAACCACAAAATATAAAAGTTAGGCTGAAGCCTGCCTAGAAACCTGCCTAGTAACAGAGTGATAAATTAAGTACATCTACTTATGGTATCTGTATGCTGCAGCTTTACAGGAGCGTTTAGGTGAGGAAAGCTGGGCTTGGCCCCAGTGCAGGGCTCCCTGCTCCCCAAAGGCATCCCTGCACAGGGTCCTCACTGCGGCAGCAGCAGCAGAACACCTCCCACCTGCTTTCTCAGGGTATCACACCTGCAGCACTTGCAGAATTCAGCCCTAATAGATGGCCACTCACCTTCCCAACACCCTGAACCTCGCTAGAATTTCAGCAGCGCTTTTTTCATCCTGTGTTTATAGAATTACACCAATGTATTTCTTTCACACAGTAGTCTCACTAGAGTGTTTTAATTCATTTGCTGTAGTCCATAATTAATATTTTTAGTAAAGCACTTTTAAAATCCCTCCTTTGGCATGCTGTGCTCTTATTGTTCCCAGCTCATGTCTGGGTACCACATATTTTTTTACCAACTAAGCTCCACATGTTTGGTAAGACATGTCTTTGTCTTCGCATACCCATGAGTTTAGAGTCTTCTTTCTGTCTTTGACTGATAAAGTCTTAGAGCCATTTGTTGAAGAATAAAACCAACTTTTCCTACACAGCTTTTTTCTCCCTAGAGAATGTCAATACTTGTCACACATACAAAAGCACAATCCTGTGCCTGCTGCAGGGAAATGCAAAATCCATTCAGTCTGTCATATTCTAACTGCTTTTGGGAAGAAGCAAAACAAGGAAAATGAAAGCCAAGGTCTCTGAACTCAAAAATTGCCTTCTTCTCTCACTGAGGTATATTTTCAAGCTGCCAGTAAGAGAGTAATTTGAAAATCAGTTTACATTCTGTTTCCTCATATTTTTTAATTTTTCTGAGTGGCCTCTTGGTACCAGCGATTCAACCACTGTAATTTGCCAAAAGCTGCAAGACACAAAGCAAGGCTGGCATCTCGGAACACAGGAATTTCCACCTGAACGTGAGGAGGAGCTTCTTTACTGTGAGGGAGACAGCACTGGAACAGGCTGCCCAGAGGGGCAGTGGAGTCTCCTCTGGAGATATTCAAAAGCTCTCTGGACACAATCCTGACTAAAGAGCACTTGGGGACCCTGCTTGAGAGGGGTTTGAACAAGATGAGCTCCAGTGTTCCCTTCCAGATTTACCCATTCTGTGATCTCTCCGGAACTCTTTCCCCCTCCTGCACCTGAGGAAATGAAAAGCTGGGTGTTGTGCCTCACTGGCTGAGGCATCTCTGCTGAAATTTTCCATCTTGTGCAGGCGCTAGAAATCCCGTGGCCACTGGGTGTCAGCATCTGTGCTTGGATGCAGAGGAGAGGGAGAGCAGGTGCAGCACCGGTGGGTGCCGCCAGAACTTGGTATTTAGTGCCTGAAAATTAAATACAGGGGATAACGTCCCTGCCACCCTAAGAAAGAGGAGCCTTGTTCTTTCTGTACTGCAAAGCAGAGCCGTGCCACAGCTCTGCTCCATCACCCAGCTCTGGTGTGACTGAGGGGTGAGCTCACCTTGTGCCCCGTGGCGCGGTGACCACGGCCCAGTGCTGCTCCCCCGAGCAGATCCGTGTCCGCCGGGGCATGTGCCAGCCCAGACCAGCCCCTGCCACTGCCCTAGCCCCTGCCCGTGCCACTGAGCCCCCACGGAGAGGTGCCATCAGCCCAAAGTGGAGCTGTGACTGTGCCCTGCTGGCGGTCCCTGCCTCGCTCTGGCACCAGCTCCTGCCCCCCTGAGCCCCATCCCTGAGCTGCTGCAGCTCCAGGCAGTGCCCAGACCTTGGAGGGACACCACAGCCCTTCTGGCTGCAGGTTCTACATGCCAAGGCTTTGGGACTGAGGTGGCTAGTGATATAATCTGAAATCTAAAGAGCTCCACAGGCCGTGGCAGGTTTGCAGCTCACTGCCTTGTGTGGCATTTGTGCATTTGAGAGCATTGTCAACCTCTTTATTTCTGTGTAAAAGCTACATTTTCTCAGGAGGGTCTCTGGTTTTCACAGCTTCAAGGCAAGCAAATACAGCTGATGCATGTGCTTGACAGAATAATTTGAGCAACATATTGTGGCTGAGCTGTCTGAACAGCTGAAATGGCTCTGCAAACTGTCTGTGTCAAGATACCCTTCCCAGAGTACAGAGAGATAAAACAACCAGATAAAAAATGGCAGACACCACGAGGCTTAGCCCAAAATCAAGGATTCACATCCCTGCCATCCTGGGCTGCCTCCTGTGTGGATCTGCATCCAGACACAACACGGGACTGCTCCCTTCAGGAAATAAAATGCCATTTCAGCAAGTTTCACGCCATCTGATGNCCCCCACCCCCCACCCCCCCAAATTTAAAAATATTAAGCATGGCTCTTTGATATTTCTTTCCTTGATGGGTCTGCCCAGGAGACAATCTCAGTATTTAAGTGGGTCTCGGTGCAGGGAGAGCTGGGTGTGGGCGCTCCCTTAAGCTGCGAGGCTGGATGAGCAGGCTGGCAGCGCTGCTGTGGTCCCAGTGGTGCATCCCCTCATCTGGGACAGCCTGCACAGCACCTCTGACTTCTCCGAGATGCCAGATGAGGTGGCACTGCCTTGCCTTGGATGGAAGGTGTGAACGGTTCCTGCAGCTGCAGTGAGGGGATCTGAGCCATGGCCATCAGCGATCAACCACGAACGATGGCTTTGGTTTCCTTGCCCGGGGAGCTGTGAATGGAGGTGACAAAGGCATGTCACACCTCTGGTGTCCTTGGCTGTCCCACCTCGGCAAAGCACCAGCGACTCGGAGGAGTTGCTTTCATTTGGGAAAAAAAAGTGTACTTAATATCAGGGTATTTTTTTACAAACTAGGGAACACCTTCCTTTAATGTTATCTAGGCATCATTGTGATTTAAAAACAAACAAAGGGTGGCAGAATACTCTTCGCTGGAATTCACCCGGTAATAGAGAAAGAATGCATGGCAAACAAACATGCTGAGCCCGATCTTCCTAGGGATCAGAGCCCCCCTCCGAGGCTGCTCTAGGCCATGTCACCCACCCCGAGCACCCTCCCTGCATGCTGCTACACAAGTAACAGCAAACAGATGCCAACAGGGTGCTAAACCATGCACGAAGCCCAGAAGAAATGGGTTTTTATCAGATGATGTTCCGGCTCTTCACTGTTGAAATGGAAACATGTCCCAACCTTCGGGACCCTCCCATTGGTCTTGGCTGGTAGCTGCCCAGAACTTTGTGCCCATGATGCCAATTTATTTAGGAACACTCACACTGAGAAAACAATAACCGTGTTGCCTGCCAGGTTCAGCAAAGTTCACTTTTAACAACAGAGAGCTTCAAAGGCCAACAGCACAATTTACTGAGCTGAAGAAAAAACCATGAAGTTCCTGGCTACAGCAACAAAGAAAAGTGTTCTTAAAAACTCGGGCAGTGCAAGCACAAAGCAAGTCTCATCCCTGAAAGCTTCTCGCCAGTGTTTGCTCAACCACACCAGCTGAAGGCAGCCCAAAAAGGACATTACCTCAATGTTGTTGCTCTCCAGAGCAGACAGAGACTATCTCCAGTACCAGGGAATGTCCATGGAAATGCTGTTGTATAAAACAAAACACACTTACGTGACTGCAAGCAGTCAGCCTTGGGCTAGCCAGGCTGGTTGATTCTGGATGCTTCTGAGAATGCAAGTGAAATATTGCTCCATCGAACTTGGGGCTGGCTCAGGGCTGGGAACACGCAGCCCTGGCCATGCCTGGACTTCACGCTGTCCTGCGTGTGGGAGATGCACTGACTTGGCGTGGCCTCTCCTGCCTTCCTCCAAAATTGCAGCATTTTTCATGGCTTTGCTAGGACTTGGAAGGACCGTAGCCCAAAAATAGTGTTCCCTCTTCAGGATGTTTGTTCCTCCCACACTTTGGGACATGTCTCTGGGGCGGTGCTGCTGTGCAGATGGCTGGCTCGGTGCCTGAGCTCTGCCAAACCAGAGGCTGAGGACAAAAGGCCTGACCTGGGCTCTCCTGCTGTGTCTCTGGGATAGATTCCTGTGTGAATGCAGGAACAGAGCCCTCAATAAGTATTTCAGTTGCTGTCACTGCTGCCTCACCTGGAAGTGCAGTCCCAGACCTCGAACACCCCAGTTATTAGAAACTTGCTTCTAATCCCTCCTTTATTTCCACCCTTTCTGTATATCAGTTCCTTCCTCTTCCCTAAATAATAGCTCCTCTCTCTCCTTCGTCAGAACAAGCACTCCCTGATCTCCTGATGGAGACCCTTTTTTCACCCATCTTTGGCTGCTAGGAGGAAAAAGCCAAAGTTTCTGCTCTCTTCTCATAGAAGGCCCTGCCTGGCCTTGTGTCCCCACACCGTGCCTTCCACCAGGGCTGCTGCTCAGGCCCATCCATTCTCTAAAACAAAAGTGTCAACTACCCACAGACCAGGAGGTTCATTTACCCTCCAGGGGTAAAGGTCTGGCAAAGGAAATCCCTGACCATGGTCTGCTGCATCACTGTGCTGCAGTGCTGCACAGGCAGCCGTTCCTCCCAGCACTTGGCTAAATGCCACCACGGGACAGCCTGGTGCAGGACCCGGGCAGTTTTCTCTTCAGTACGCCAGCACAATGTACAAGGGAGAACAAATGCTCACTTCAGGGTTGTCCCACCTGTGCTCCAGCCTCGTGGCTGTGCTGCAAAAAGAAAAGGTGGGGAGTGTAGGAGGAGGGAATACAGGTGACCTGGGCCCTGGTAAGTAACAACTGTGTTATAGCTATAGCCAGTAAAGATAAGGGTGAGAAAAGGGGGGGAGGAGGAGATGATGATCCTGGGGGGAGAGAATCACTGCTGTGAGGGCANTGCAGCCAGGGTCAGTGAATGGTTGGAGTCAGGATGGCTGAGCTGTAAAGAGGAATAAACCAGGACCCTTTTCATGCTGTGAGAAATGAGAAGTCTGTGTCTCAGGTCATTTCTAGCCTCTAACAAGAGGGCTGCTGCAACAGGGGAGTACTTAATGGAGGAGGTAGACCTTCACAGGTGAGTCACTGAGACCTGTGGATCTTCTCTGGAGACACTGTGGGACATGAACTGCTGGTGCCTGTAGGGAAGGAGGCCCCAGCACAGGTGAGATCTCTGCTGGGCAATTGCACTTACCTGTTGCTTTGAGCAGTGCCATGATCTTCGGGAAGTACAGGCTCCACAGGAGAGACACTGAAATCTTCTTCCCCAAATGTCACAGAAGAGCTGTTTTAGCTGTCAGTCAGGGAAAAGGACCCTGATCAAAATCTTCAGTGTCTTTGATGAGCATCCATCACTGGCACTCACCTGCCCTTCTGCAGGAGGAGACACCAGCATCAGCAGTACACACAGATGTAAAGCTGCTCTACATTTTAACAAATGTAACCAGGCAGTGGTCTAACAGGAACTAGTTTACAGATTTTTTTGTGTATCAGAAATTTAAATCACTCAAAACGCCACAAGAGAGCTTATTAAAAATATACATTGGATAATCTGGCTGTATTTTAACTAAACATTAATTTATCCAGTTTATACAATTCAAGCACAGGAAAATTCAGAACAGTGGATTTACCATGCCCCTGTGTGGTGCTGCATGATTCATTTTTCAGGTCACCCAAGTGCTAGTACCCCCTAGAGTCACAAAGCATCTACCATAGTCCCAGGAAACTGCTGGGGAAATTACATTTATCTGCTGGGAGATCCTTCGATTTTGGGGAAGCAGAACAACATTAATGAGGGGTGCAATATGGGAGAAGGATTGCTTCAGAGCCTCGATTTTCCACAATAATTTGCCACCCATTGCCTGCTGTGAGCAGTCTGTGTAATTCTCTTGTTGCCACCAGTTATTTGGCCTTTGTCACCACTAGCCACTTACCCACTATCCAGGCCCCTCCAGAGCCCCGCGGAGCTGTGGCCCAGGAGGGTGGGCTCCCTTCCTGTGGCTGGGAAGTGTGGAGTGGATCCCACTGGGCAGTGTGCTGGGACGTGCTGTGCTGGGTCCTGAGACAAGCATCCTCTTGGAGGGACCGTGTGGGAGATCTGCCCGGAGCAGAAACCCTGCTGCTGCCACACTCCCTCCACATGTACCCACACACCCTCCTGCTGTCAGCAAAACCTGGCATTTAGGACAGCCTTAAGCAGAATTTTTCAGTGTGTAGTTCGTGCACTTGACTGTTCATTAAAGGTGTTCTGGTGTGGTTCTTTAATCAGCAGGTGTGCCTCGTTGCATTGACTGTCTTGTGCAGATCTAAAATCCCTCACCTGAAACCTCTCTATTTCCATGTTGTTATGGGACTGCAGCATCCCTGCACAGCTGAGAGGGAAAGGCACATCACATGGATCTTTGGATGTTTTCTGACAGCTTCAGAGCACAGGTTCCAGTGTGTGTAAAACCAAACAAGCAGAAGACCTGAGAGTTACAGAAAAATGAGGGAGAGACAAAACAGATAATAACAACTTCATAGGTAAAAAAGAAAAAAAAAAATAAAGCTTTTTTTTGTATACAGGCACCCCCACAAACTACAATATCACTGGAACAGCCCCCAGCTGACAATCACACCAACAGGTATATTTGATCTCCCCATCACAGGTTTCCACCCCAGATTTTCAGACACTCCCAGTTCTTTGAGGGAAGAATGAAGTGTGGTGACATCTGTGGCTCTCTGGGCTGCATGTGCTCATGTGCACAGATGTGTGCACACATCTGTCCTTCTGCTTCACCTGCACAAGGCTTGGTGCTCTTGTGTGTGCCTTTCCCTAGGAAAAAGCCTCTGATGCCTTTTCCGCCCCTGAAATGGAGACAAAGCCAAGTGCAGTTCTTGGCATGTAGCTATGCTAATGATCCCGTGACACAGGCAGGAAAGCCATCCAAGAGATTTCTGCTCCTTGATCTCATGATGGGCTCCGCTTTTGGAATGCACAATTTGTCTGCCACAGTATCAGACACCCTTCAGCAGCTCGAAGTTAAGTGGTATTTCTGAAGGGTTGATTGAGGTTTGCTTTTCTTCCTTAAAAGATGTTTCTTCTTTGGAATTTGTGTCTCTCCAGGGCCCTCATGGCTCCAACACCTTGGACGCTGACTGGGAAGAGCACCAGGCACCCTCCACACCAGTGATGAAACTCTTCACAGGGCTCCCCAGAAGAAAGGCTCCAAGGGTTGACATGAGTGTCTCTGCAGAGAAAACAGCAACAACCACACTGTTCACAGTGCTTACTCCCACATGGCCTAACACTCAGTCTTTAAATTATCACTCAGATGAAAACCATTGCAGACTCACAGTTATTCAGACAATAAAGAGCCGTGCTGAGGTGGGATGCCTTAAGACTCCTCAGCACTGGCTCTGAACTGTGCCACCTCCCAAATGCCACGGCCTCTGGGTAGCTGCTCTACTCTTCAGCAAGCACAGGATGGGAGGAGCTGCCCTCCTCAAAGCACAGCCCGTGAGGCACACACAGGTCCCCAGAGCCACCAGGCCTGACCCCATGGGTGCTCCACCCCAGAGCTGGCTGTGTGGGACAACATGGGACAGCTGCAGGTGAGCCAGCTCAGCGCTAGAAACCAGGCTGGCCAGCCACAGGGGTTTGTGCCTGAACACCATGGCCAGCCTTGCTTCTGACCTGGGCCAGGGAAGGCTGCAAGCCCCTGCAGCTCAGGAAGATGCCAGTTCTGGCCTGAGCAGATTGCCTGGTTCCAGTCAAAGGGGGTGGTCTGTTTGCTGGGACAGAGCCTCTGCGTGGGTGCTGTCCCGTGGGCAGCCTGCCTGCACTGCTCCATCTGGTTTGGGAAACAGAGCAGCCGGCACATCTCAGCCTCCAAACATTTCCAAGGAATTATCTTCACTTCTGCAGTCCAAATCAAAGCAAAACACTACCACAGACACTATTTGTAAGACAAAACCGTACCTGAGCTGGGACTTGAGGACTCACACAAAGCTTCCAGCCCCAGGCAGGGCTCCTGGAGGCACCACCACAGTGAAAAGTTACATCTCAGGAGAAGCAAAGGAGCTGTGGGGACAACCTGCCTTTGGTTAAGTTTTAGAGAACTAAATCAGGTCTTCAAATTCACATAGTTTAAAAAAAGCAGATTTTAACAGTTGTTCCTGGAGGGAGCAATTTGAAGAGGGAGAATAGTCTATCACTGCTGCTTTCACATTTAACAAGTTTTGGGGTTGGGAGGGTTGGGACATCTCCTGACACTAATTCCTGGGATTAAGCAGCTGTGGGCCATACTTCAAGTATAGGTCCTCACCCTCATTTTTTGTGGTTGGTTTGGTTTTTTGGTCAGGACATATTTTAACAGGGGACAGATGAAAGAAAGAAGAGGGCATGTTCACTTATTTATTATCTGACAGACCATGGAAAAAAAAATAATGAAGAATGATTAAACCAACAAACTTTCTTTAATAAATTAATAGCAGCATCACAAAACCCTGATGTGAATGACCCAAAGAAAGTTGGGTACGTGACAGTATTTGACCATTCAGAGAAATGTCCTCCCCTGCTGGCTGGGAGGAACGCAGGCGCTGTAAGGCAGTCCCCTTGGCTCTTCATCCAAACAAGAGATGGACATCAGAACGGGTCCAGCTGAGGTTGGCATATTTACAGTTCTGGCACTGAAATTTTTTAAAAACACTTATAAAAATTCTGAAAATTCTCTGTTCAATTCTTATTATTTACATCCAAATATAGCAGGTTCCCTTTTTGCCCATACAACAGAACTGGCAAGGGTGAGACATGAAGGCTCCTATGCAAAGACAATGCCTGTGTGAACACACTGAGCTCAAGGGTGCTGTGGAAAATGAGCTATTCACACAACTTACACATGTGCTAGAAGCTACTGTAATTCAATTTATTGCTAAATGCTTTCAAAGTCTGTGGTTGGTTCTTAAATATATATATGTGTGTATATATATAAGTACAAACTCACATGTGTTTATATATATACACACATATACATATTTGGAAAAGATGTGTTATAAATTCACCCAAAGCGGGGAAAAAATTAAAATGCACTGCGATTTTTCTGATTTTTCTGTACTGTTTGAAACAATAAAATCTGACTCAGGGTAAAGGGCAGTCACCGAAGGTGCAAGTTTGTGTCTCTGGCCAGCGGACTTCCTACTGATTACCTGACCTTTTTGGAGAGGCAAGTGGCTCCCCAAGCACCCAAGCCCATGGTGGTATCTGCAGGCTGGCGCAAGGAGCAGCTCTGCTGCCTTCTCAAGCAATGAGCTCACTCTGCACTGGGATACCTCATCTGCCTGCAGGGAAGTGCTATGGATTCATCCCAGGAGGGGATGAGGGAGAAAAGATCATCAGCTCCAGTGCATCAGTCTGGGATCAGCCCAGCAGCAGATACAGCCCAAACGTTGTGTTTTAGAAGTGGCCTCAGCAAGGTTGTAGCTGCACACAGCAGTGCAACAGCACAACACTACCTCAAGCACTGGCAGAATTTTCCAGTTCTTCTACAAGTGAATTTTAATGGAATGAACACAGCAAGCTGAGAGTACAAGCATTTCATGTAAATAAAATGCGATTTATCCATGCTTAGTGTAAGCTTCTCTATTCTGACAATTATCTTAGCCAGAGGCTGTCAGTGATGCTAAATGCATCCATGTTAGATGGGCACTGCAGCATCTGTGTAGTCGTTAATGAAGATATAAAAACCTTATGGGTGATATCTGGCATTAGACAATACTCCACATAAGGAGATCTGCATGAGAGGCATCACCCCAGAGGCACAGTGCCAGAATGACACAGTGCCTTGGAGGGTTTGTGTACACAGGAATGCAGAGGAAAATTAATTCAAATTATACATGGTGTGTATTAAAAGCAGATTACTTAAGATGCATTCAATCCCAATGTGGACGCTTCCATTAAAGATGTAAGTGTTGTTAATATGATATACTCTAATTTACTTTGGGAATAAAGCGGAATAAATCAAATTTAAAAGTTACTCCAGATTAATACTCCATGCAGACTAGCTCCAGGTCTGCTTCCCTGCTGTCTCTGGTCACCATTTGCTTTAGAACCATGTCACCAGCAAATGATTCCAATCACATGCTCTGCTCAGCTCTGCCCACCCCCTCCTGGGACAGGAGCAGGGACCCTCGTTTGTGCCTCTCCCCAGGGAGGCACGTCCTGCTCCCCACAGCTTCACCCTGGCCAGCACCACACACAGAGAACCGTCTGCTCTGCTCCCAGAGCAGTGCTCCATCACCAGCACCGTGCTGGAAAATACAAGCAAATGCTAAACCAGCTAGAGAATAACTAAATGTGAGAAGAGCAGAGATTTGGGCTCTGCCAAAGCCAGAGTGCTCTTCTTCTGGTAGGTCAAAGCCCCTGATCGTCCAGCAATCTGTGAGGGCAGCGCTGGCTACACTGGGCGCAGCCTGCTCCCTCCCAGAGCTGCTGGTTATCTGCAAGACCAGAGGGCTTTTAATCAGTCCTAGGCCTTCCATTTACTGAATGTTTGAAACAGAGAACTGGGGATCGCTCTGTTTCTCACACTCCTGCTCCCAGTCTGAAAGTGTCCCCAGCCAGGACTGCAGAACCACATTCCCTACCTTTCTCAGGGGAGCCAGAACCTCCTGAGGAACAGGAGGAAAACAGCAGGATTGGAGCGGGAGCCAGAATCTAACGAAGGTCCCTTGAAGTGCAAGAATGACCCAGTATGGCAGAAGCTACTACAAATACAGGACATGTCTGGCCAGGTGCCTGCACGGCCACTACACTGTTGTGATGTCTCTCTGCCAGATTTCTGTAAAGTCTGCACACGGCACAAATAGGGGTGAGGATTTAAAGTATATATTTACTGTCAACTTGAAAAAGAAAGTTATACTGACCAAGTCTAATAGCATGTATTTGATATATAACTATTAACGTGCCATTCTGGACTCCAGCAAATTCCACCTGAGATAAATATTCAGCATTTTTGTTCATGCACTGGAAGAAGAATTCAAACATTTTGTCCATGACATATGCAAAGTAACTAATAGTTCTGATCTAGTATTAACAGTAAATATAGAACCTTAAACTTCACTGCAGTATATTAATATATATTATTTTAAGTACTGGACTGGAAAGACAACTCTTTTTTCTCTTTAAAAAAAAAAAAAAAAAAGAAAGCTTTGTTCAGAATGCAATATTTACATAGTCCTTTGACCGACACTTACATTTGTACACGATATATTTTGGCTACAGACACACCGTAGCAAAGGTCTGTGAGAGTCACTTTTACACACAGCTCACCCGTTCACTCACAACATTACAGCTGTTTATGGAGAGCTCAGAAGTCCCTGGCTGCATCTCCAGGCCCTCCTCGGCATCATCCAGTTCCATGCTGTTGAACTCATTGCCGTTCCGGTAACTGGTTAAAGTCAGGTCTTTCCCGTACAAAGCTGTGGAAGCCACGTTCAGACACTGGTTCTGCCGCAGCGCGGATTTTTTGCCAGGCCTGTAGTGGCAGCGGATGTAGTTGGAGAAAGCCCTGCGGTAGGTTTTGTTGAAGAGGGTGTACACCAGGGGGTTCACCCCCGAGCACACGTACCCCACCCAAACAAACACGTCCAGGAGCTCGCTCAGCAGGTCCTTGTCGCAGGCCTCCTTGCAAAGGACAGACATGACGTTGGTGATGAAAAACGGGCACCACATGATGAGGAACAGGAAGAAGACGATGCCCAGGACCTTGGAGGCTCTCCGCTCGTTGTTGATGGACTGCATCGTTCCCTTCCGGAAGAGCACGGCCTCCTTGTTGACAGGGGAGTTCAAGTGGGATGCCCCCTCGTGATTGTGGAGCATCGAAATGTTCTCCGTGTTGTTCTCCTTCTTGAGGCAGTTCACGCTGCTCCTCCTCTGCTTGGGCACCTCTCCACACATGAACACCGTGGCCTGTCTCTGCAGCACCTGGACAGTCAGGCAATAGGTGATCACCATGATGATGAGCGGGATGAAGAAAGCCATGAAGGATCCAATGAGGACGAAGTTCTCGTCGTTCAGGACGCAGGTCCCGTTTACAAACACCCGGGAGTCATCCTGCAAACCAATGACCGGAATAGGCATGGATATCCCTAGAAGAATGAAACCAAAAAGGAGACTGTTACCTGAACTGGCGGGGCTCCAGAGAGGCAGCAGAGAGGATGCAGGCCCTGCATGCATTCAGCCCACCGCCTAAAGCTGTTTGGAAAAGTTACTGCTTCCCGGTGAAAGGGAAAGCATTCAACAGTGCTCCTGGGAGCACAGCTCCAGGGCATGACACCCTCCTCCAGGAACAGCAGCAGCTTTGCTGTGCTCCACCGCTGACTCAGAGGATGCAGCCTGACTCCTATTATTCTGGCATTAATTGGAATTTGTGGGTGTAGGAAAGGCAGTCACCACTCTGCTGTGTTCCAGCTGACCACCCCATACCTGCCAGTTCGGGGTGAGGTTTGAAATCACTGGCATAAAGGTAGAAAGGTGCAAATTTTAAAGAGAAAAATTTTTGAAAGAATTACAGCTATGAAGATTCAAAAGCAAGATTCTGTAATTAAAATAATCCTGTCAGAAAAATAGCTACTTTTGCCACAGCATCACAGAAACATGGAAGCAAAGTTCTGGGTCTCAGGGCCATTGCAGACAATTTCAGTACAAACAGAAAGTGGTCTCTGCAAGACATCACTCAAGTATTTTTCACACGTACTGAGATCCAAACCTCATCCCTTGATCTGTGAAGCTCAGTCCCACATCAGGACAGACCCAAAACCTTCCAGAAGCAATGACATATTTTGGAATACCACAACCTGCGTGTACAGGAAAACACGTGGTGGGCCAGATCTAGTTAGAGAACCATGGGTTCATCTAGTCTTGTCTCATGTCTTTGACAAGTACCACAAGTTTAGGGCCATGGTACAAAATGGGGCAGCTGTAAGCATTATACCTTAGAAAATTCGGAAGCAAGAATTTGCATCCAGATCTTGTTGTTAAAATAACCTTTGAGAGATTTATCTTCATGATAAATCTTATGAATTCTTGATCTCATTTCTAACTCCACAACACTCAGTGGCAGTCACTTCCTCAACCTATCTGGGTCTCATCTGAACAAAGTGTTTCTTGCTCATTTAAATTTGCTGCCTGATAATTTCCTTTGACTCCCATCAGTTCGTCTATCTGGTCACCTTCTCCATCTCCTTAGTGATTTTATAGACCTGTTATCATCTCTCCTTCTAGCAAATCTTTTGGAGCTGAAGAATGCCATTCTATTCACTCTATCTCCTCATTCCAAACTCATTCCATGCCTTTGATTAACTTTCCTTATTTCTTTTCAAGTTCCTTTCTGCCCTTTTAAAGAAACAAAAATCCCCAAACCCTGCACATCTGAGCAGCTGGAGAGCAACAGAAGGAATCCTGTGCTCACCTCTGGGCACCTGCCTGTCATGAAGCACCACTCCTCAGACACGTCTGTGGCTGGCCATGCCCTCCTCGACCTCTTCCACCCAAGAAATAACCAACACTCAGGCCACTGCTGTGCCTGAATTGCTTTTTTGGCGTTGCTGTGAACATCACAGGTCATAAAGCTAATCCTGTGGGACTTTGAATTTCTAAACAGGAAGAATTACATGCTAAAGAGATTAACCAGGGCATTCTTCCCACTCCAGCTGAGTTTTTCAGGATTCTGGGGAATTCATCTGCAATTTGTCATTACCAGACAATTACCATTTGGCAGAAATCAAGTGACAGAATTTCTTCTGAAAATTAACAATTATAAATGCCTTCTGTGACTGTAGCATGTGGGGTTTTTTTTTTCGCTCAAGTACTAGTTCCAGGATTTGTTCTTCTTTCCCTCTACACGCCAATGCTCATCAGTTCACCTTTGGCAAGGCAGGCGCTTCCTTTCTGATATGTTATCTGTTATCTTGCTTGTGCCAATTCCCTGCCACAGCAATGACCTTCACCCCATAAATCCATCATGAAAGACATCATCCTAACGCCTTGGCTCCATCAAACCACAGGCACTTGGGAAATGGTGGAAGTTAGACTGAGCACGCTTTACACAAAGTAGAAATCTGAATTAGGTCAACGGCATTACACTGGGATTATATTTGCATGTATAATTTTATGCTTTAATGCCCTCTATAACACCCTTTGAAATAAAACTCCAAAAGGAAAGGAAGTTCATTCATGAAGTAGTCATCATTTAAGTCAGAGTTATTGCTTTAGCCAAGGGAAATGAGATGAGGTTTCGGGATATCCTCACACATAAACTGACATTTATGTGACACACATGAAGTACATCTGGGAAGAATAACCTAGTTCTGGGATATGATGGATATACAAATCAAGAGCACTGATGGCAGCCTGGAACTCTGCATGAGCATGAGCTAGCTCAGCATTAATGACAGGGAATGAGGGGGGAGCTGCTCTAAAGGAAACGTGTCCCTCACCTCTCACACAGCAAAGTGAGATTTCAAACTTAGAACGCACAGAAGAAAGAGAGCACTAAGTTTTTATTTGCACTTTCTTCCAGTCTGGGAAAATCCCATCATTAACAGCAGCAGGAAGAAAGATGCCCTCAGATAAGCAGGCAACACGCTTTGATTCTGCTGTGAGCTGGATCCAGCGCTGCTCACTACCCTCATCTCAAATGCCTTCCTTCGCCTCACACCTCTCCTCTGAAATTCGTTCTTTAATATATGATTTATCACCAACCCACTGCACAACTGAGTCTGAAAGGGAACTCATTGTGTACATACCCTGGGCAACAGGGACTGACTCAGAGTGAGAAGTGTGAAAGATCTCAGACACCTCCGAGGGGCTTCCTTCGTGAGGGATTACTGCAAAATCGCTGCTGCCACAATCCCAAATGCACCGATTCCTGCTTGCAGACACAGCCCACAGCCTGGCCCTTGTTTCAGCAGGGTGCCTCGATCACCCCTGAGCATTCCCAAGGCTCTGGACGTGGATGAACGTGGATGCCTGCCTGACCCGGGTTCTGCTGTTTGAACAAGTGCAGCGAAGGCATTCAGCTCCACTTGACTCAAGCCATCCACAGCACTGACAATGCAGTTTTAACTGTCCACAACTTAAGAACTGAGGTCAGCTGGTCAGAGAGTGCCAACCCCCCCCAGCAGTGCAGGGAGGGTGCGTGTCAGATCAGGCCAGGGGCTCTGAAGCTGACTGCTGTCCACAGCCTTCTGTCAGCACAGCTCTCTGAGCTCCAGCGCAGAGCGTTTCCTGAGCTCCTCCCTGACACACTCATCAACAAACCTCAGCCTGAGCTAGCGAGCTGAAGTCTCCAGCCTCAGAGGCATTTCAAATAACCCTTTCTAACTCAGGTGGCAGCAAATTTCCCCAAAAGAGGCAGTGCCCCTCTGAAAACCGGCAGGGCTCGAGTGTTGCATACCACAGTGCTCTTCAGAGCAAACTTGGTACTCGTGTTTTCTGAGCAGCGCCTGGCACAGCTGGTTTTGGCCCAGCAAGAAGAGACAAGGAGCCACTACCCGTCAGTGAGCCATGAACCAGGCCCCTGCTAAACTCAGCCCTGGGAGCTCTGGGCACCCTTCTGCCAGGCAGCAGCTTGAGCAGCACATCCCTTTACACCACAGCGGAGAAAGTGAATGTGATTTTTTCCCTCCTCTACCCTCCTTTAGCTTCTGTTTGACAAAGCAGCAGGAAGCCACAGAGAGAGGGATCCTCTGGATTACAAATCCAGTTACAAGTGTTGTCCTAACTGCTGCCTGTCATCTTTAAAGATGTCCTTAAGCCAGGAGACATGTTCACCAAATGAGGCTGAGATGGTACTGTGGACACAGAGTAACAGATGCTCTTTTCAGATTCTAAATTAATAAAACAAAACCCAAATTACTATAAACACAGATTTATAAAATAATTACTAGAGAAAAAGTTGGCTAAAAAGTCGAAACTGACATTCACAGATACTTAGACTTAAATGAAGAACAATCTATTTTTTGTGTTTAATACCTTGTTTTCTTCAGTGAAGGCCCAGGAGACTGACAGAGATTGCAGAGATTACTGAATACCTGTGTCTTCGATGGTTATTTCCACTAAAAAAGGGAGTAATTTCAACTCTTCTACAAGAACACATTTTCTCCAAGGACAACTACCAAACTAAAGAAAACAGAGGAATATGGGTTTACTCTGTTTTAACATGTGTGGAATTTTCAGGCTGAAAACCAAAGGAGTGACATTTTACTGCAGCCAGAGGAGCTTGGGAAGGCCAGGGGACCCCTTCTCCTGGGGTCAGCACTGATTTCAAAGTCTGCTGTGTCCATGGGAAGAGCTCTGCGGCTCCTGCAGGTGGGTTTGGACCTCACTGCCACTCCCCTGACATTCACAGGCAAATGAAAAAAAAAAGCAAAGAGAAAGGTGTGTGCCAAACAACTTGTGGTGCCACAAGTACACCACTGTAAAAACGAGAACACTGAACACTACATGCTCAAATCCATAGCTTTAACCTTATATTTAAACAAATGTAAGCAAAAATAAACCTCATATTTTAAACAAATCTGTTTGGTTTCTTGACTGAAATGTCTCACAAAATTCCTGCACAATTTTCTAATTCAGATAGTGAGAAGCAAACTCCAACAGCAGCCTCCAGACTTGCAGTGTGCAAGAAAAGGCACTGGGTTCAGAAACCAAAGCTCTTCAGAGGGAAATTGAAGAATGTTGGTTTCTGAAGTGCTCAAAATCACTAAAATTCCATATTGTCCTCATATTTCAGCAGACTAACTGCAGTGCCTTTCATGTACTAATATTTCAACCAGGTCCCTTCAGGGCTGGATTAGGTCTAGTTTTATCTGACCATTCCAATAAAACAACTGTGCCAGCCTTGTATTGGTTTAAAGCCAAAGATAAAAGGGGGCTGAACTTTGAAGGATCTCCCTGCCTGCAGCAAGCACAACTGCAAACAGATGAAAGCCATTAGTGCCTGTGCCTCGACGAGCTGCTGACCTTTACTCAAACCTTGGGAGAGCACTGAGCCCAGATGGAAAACCAGCAAACAACAATGTAAGACAGAAGAAAGAAATTCTTTTCCCACCTGCCCTTCTGTTTTGCTACATTACTTCTGTTGGTTTGCCCAGTGTTATCAACTATGCACTTGACCATAGCTGCTGCCAGGGCTGGGCTTCCCCAGGCAACCCAGCAGGGATGGCTGGGCTGATGCTCAGGGGCAGAACCTCGGACACAAACATCAGCACCTCCCTGGCTTATGGGAACAGATCTGGTGGGGTGGTCAGTCTAATTTCTGTCAGGATTCTTCACGCACTGTCACCACCTGCTGCTGTCCCAGGCAAAACCTTTCACTGACATCCAATGACAAGATCAAACCAATCCAAGCACCCTGAAATCACCCGAAATCCCAGGGTGGTTTCCTTGCAAAGAATTCCGGTTGTTATCAGCCAATATGTTCTTCCTCACCTTGACGACTCTTGGTACTGTGCTAGGGAGGTCAGTGACCCTCTTGGGAATAATGGAAAAAACACTCAATCAAAAAAATGTCTTTAGATAAAACAACTTTGTAGACAACTCAAACAAGTGGGAAACAGGCACATGATGCCTCAGTGTTTTGCTCTAGGTCATAAAGCAAATATTTCTGTCTCACCCACGACCAGCAGGCAGGTCTGGAAAAGTTTTATGAGCAGAAGCCAGCTCTGCTGCTCCACCAGAGGCAACTTCAGCCCAGCCTGCAGTGCTGGTGCCACCTCTGCACTCTGGTGAGGCAAACAAAAGTGATCAGATCACCACCACCACTGCCTGCAGGCCAATCAACTGCAACCCCCATGCTCACAAGAAAAGAATTTTAGTCAAACATACACTGTCAGACATTCAGCGTCAAATATAAAAAGGCAAAAAAAATTAAAATACATGAAAAAGACAAAAAAAATTAAAATACAGTGTATTTTAAATCTCCCAAATCTGGAGAGCTATTAAGCTCCCTCAGGTTTTACTAGTATGCAACCTTTTTTCTCAGCAATAGATGTTGTTACTGTCCTTCTGCCAAGGCAGTGCTCGTAGTCAGGAATCTGTATGCTTTTCCAGGAGATGGAGGGTGCCTGTCTAACCCGTGCTTCACCAGTAACAGCTGTTCTAGCACTGCTTCCTTGTGTGCAAGTGATGAGCCACAGAGCCAGCCTGCTCAGCGGGAAAGGTTTGAGCAAAATCCCAGGAACACACTTTGACCCTCCATGTCCTGTCTTCCTCATTAGCAGTGGTTTTGCCCTTTTTTCCAGGAAACGTGTCCAAAGGTTTGAGTGCTAACCTGAGGCCTGCAAAGAAATTCCTGGGGTTTTGGTCTTATCCCAAGGCATAATCTCAGAGGAGCAGCTACAGCCCAGCACGGAACTGAGGGTGCCAGGAGCAAAGGAGCCACGGAAACGCCTCGCTGAGAAAGCCCCTGATCCCAGAGACACACTGGCGGGCAGAAACACAAACCAGGACCCCAAATGTGCTCTGAAACTGTGACCCGAGCGAGGCTGTGAGAGCTGCTCCAGGCCCTCCTTGTCCCTCAGCACAGCCTGCCCTCAGCACAGCCCCCTGCCCTGGGAGACCACAACTCCTTTTATATCAGTGGTGCCACTCCAGGCGCTTTCCTCACACTGAGGATTATCCCCAGAGAGGGAGGGAAAGGCTTAGCTGGTACCTGGAGGCTCTTGCAGGACATCATTAGAGCAGCTTGCAAGCATGGGGCTGCTCAGCCCCCGCGAGAGACAAACACGCAGGGCAGAAGCAAAAAGCTCTTAGATGTCAGTTCACTTAGTCTGAGAGGAGTGTTTTCTGATCCTTGCGGCACACATCTGTGCTTTTCATACTCTTTCATATTTCTATAAATAGATCTCCTCAATGAAACAATGAAGCACTATGAAAGTTAAAGGGGGATTTAAATTTCGTTTTTAAACCTGAATGGTTTATTGTATACACAAGCCTCAGGTACCTACCTGAAATTGAAATTATAATATTGTTGGTGAGTCAGACAAAGAAGGAAAATGTTTTCAAATGTGCACACACACACACACAGTTTGTGGCATCTGCCTATTGGCACGGACACACAGAGCAAAATTTAAAGGATGGCCTTATCTCATTCACTTATGAACTAAATTGAACTTACACTGTTTCTGAGGTTGTAAAACTGTGAGCTGGAAAATTGGTAGCATGTGTAATTTCAGCACTCTACAGCAAATGACCAAACCTTGAACGCCCCGGGAAGCAGAGGAAAAGCCCTTCCTCTGCGTATATCTGGGTCACTAGGAACCTCAGAATTGAAATGTTTCCCTTATTTTCATAGCAGAAGCAATATGTGTGTACCTCCACATCCGTGAAGTGCTTTCACACAGATTTTCAAAGGGATATTTTGCTTATTTCAATATCAGCCAGTGAGCACTTTCCCCTGTATGACCCGGGGTTTGACTGGTTCCTTCCCCCTGCTGCTGAGCACCGCCCGGGGCTGAGGCTGCACGGGTCTGCTCAGATGGCCAAGGCCCCAAGTCACTGGTGAAAACTTTGGAACTACACAAAGTCTGAAGTCTTGAAACGATACCAAGATTCTGCCAGCAGGCTCAAATTGATTTTCATTTTCGATTGCGAGGATATTTCTGTCGCCTGCGTTTCTGTTTCCAGCTCCAGCACAGTGCTATCTATCACAAAACTAATTTTTGCAAGCCCAGCCCTTCACAGCAGCCACTTGTTCTCTAACTGAAGGCAAAATTCTCGCTCAGGTTATGTTTGCTAAAGTGCAGGACAATTGTCTGTGATGTACTTTAATCTGGAAAAAAGAGGACTTTGGAAAAGACCTATTCACAAAAATATTGTCAGGAGACAGGAGGACTCTCTTATGTCCCCCTACTTTAAAACCTAATCATAAGTTTAGGCTTGTGCAACTTGACAAATTTGTAGCTCAATGAGCAAAAAACCACTTTTATATTTTCCTGTCTGTGTTAACATTTCAGAAAAATGGAATGCGAAAGCTACTGAATTAAGATAAATTACACGCTTTTTACTTCTTATTTTGAATTCTGATTCAGAAAGAGAATTCAGAATTCTTTGCATGGAATGCACTTAAAAGTTTCTTCATCTGAAGCAGGATTTAGGAAATGCAAACTGACCAGCCTGCACTTTAAACTTGATACTTAATCACAAAAAACATGCACAAATTCTTTCATGATACTTAACACCAAAGTGAGGATGAATTAATTTAACCTATTTTATCCTCTTGAAATGAGCCCAGGATTTCACCAGGCCTTTCAAAGTGACAGGTAAGGTAGTTAAGAGCCAGAAAACAGCAACAATACACTTTTGAGTGAGCTCTCTTTCATCCCATGCTTGGTTTCTTCCCGTCTGCCACATTTCTAAATTCATTTGTGAAGTACAAATAGTTATGCTAAAATGAGCTAGGTACATACGAAGAGTACTTTTCTTTCTCCATTTAATGCAGCCTACTGCAGAAAGCCCTGGTAAAGGCTAAGCCTTTTATCTTATGCACTGGGGAGGGTGGAAACCCTACAGCACTTCAGTGCCCTGAACAGACTGTCTGGGCAGTGTCGATTCTGCCCGTACCTTCAAAAAAAGGGACGCAGGCAAAGACTCTCCCGGGCCAGCAGCAGGTGCATCAAAGAGAACGAGCAGAACATGAACAAGGCCCAGATGTGCTGCACAGCCTCCCAGCTGTGATGCAAACGGGGGGCACACAGGTACAGCCGCACCCCTGGGAAGGCCCAGGGCCTCATCCCCAAGGTAGCTGTGCCTCAGCCCTGGAGGGACCGAGGCCAACGGGGAAAGACACCCTTTAGATCACGGCGAGGAAAGCCTCCCTCCCATGGGGCTTGGCAGCCACGTTAATATTTCTTAGGTTTCGTTGTTCTGTTGGTTTGTTAAGTTTATATCACGCTGTTACCATGTATGCACACCTGCCAGAATGTTCTTCCTTCCCTTGAGCCCCACCGGGTGAATTTTGCTGCAGTGTTACACCCCTGTAACCCCATTAGTCCCCTTAGTTTATATTAACCCCTCTGCACCACTTTTTTCCTATTCCTATGGGACCCTGATCCTCAGACCCGCCCACGCTGTCTCGTTCATAACCCTGCACCCTTGGACCCCTCTTTGCTCTCATCCCTGGGTTTTATTTGAGGCTGTAGAGTCCCTGAACCTCTATGCTGCGTCCCTGGACCCCCTCGCTGTTCCTGCCTGCCTTCCTGAATAAACAGCTTTCAGGTTTCCAAAGGAGCCCATCCCTTCCCTTAGCCGTGGGATGTGTGGTAGCAGCGTGGTTGGGGCTCAGAGGTTTCGGTTGCTCTCTCACACACCCCGTGCCCCTTCCAGCCTGGGGAGGGAAGAGCTGCCCAGGGCAGCCCCCAGAGCGCTGTGCACTGCGGGCATCCCACAGAGCAACTGCTCCCGGCTTCCTCCTAAAGGCTCTGGGGTGTCGCCCGGATTTTCAGCCTTCTCTTCTGTTTCACAGTTTTCATGGTTTGGGTTGTTTCTCACACACGGGTGTTGTAAACAGAGGCAATGTTTTCATAAAATCAAGGAAAAGCTTACATTCCTGTTCTTAGAGACATGGACAGCTGATGGACAGTTGTCTTGACCACTGGGATGGGGAGAGGTGTCAACCTTCTCCCCCGGTCCCTGGCCTTTGTAGAAATACTATAAAATATTATAAAATGGAGTGAGATCTTCATAATAAACAGTTCATGCCTTCTCACCAAAGTGGGGGTGTGTGTGATGAACAACATCCCTGGGGTGCTGGGGAACAACATCCATTGGGAGCTGACAAACCACGTGCCTTCTGGAAAAGTGCCCTTCCATCTCCTTTCTTGGCTATGTCTTTTAAGCTTCATTATTTCACCTGTTTCACATCCCATCATAAATGCAGGGTGGTTGAACCTCTCCTGGGGAGCCTGGGGTGAGGTGTTTGCACTGTAGAGCACCGAATCACCTCAGCCGTTCAGGCTGGGGAACCTTTCTCCTTGGGCTACAGCAGAGGTCACAATGTGCCTATTTACCATTGTCATGAGCCCAATCCTCACCAAATAGCTCCATGAAGAGACAGGCCTGTGTCTTCACACCTGTTTGGAAAGGCACCAGATTTTCTTACCAGTCTGCTGAATCAGTGAACCATGCATGAAGCACTTACTTTATCCCGTGGACCAACAGTCCAAACCCCAACTTGGCCCTCAAGGCACTGGTGCAGGCAGCCAAAATTTCTAGCCAAAACTTCTAAGGATACGTCTGCAACATCTAAGGCAGCACAGGCAGAAATCCTCAAGTTGCCTCCAAAGATGGAAGCAGAACAGTTTTATTTCCCACGTTTTGCAATGTGATTTATACATCTCAGCTGGGGGAGTGTCTATCAGCTCTCTCCCTGCATTCCAGTGTAACGTGGAGCACAAATTCTGTGCTGATCCTGAGCTGCCTGTGCAAATCGAGCCCACAAGAACTTGTCCTCATTTGACTCGAATGTCCTGAATTCAGCAGCTTGGTTTCCCATGTCAAATAGAGAGCACAGAGAGTTTAAAATAATAGTAATAATAATTTAAAAGATCTTAAATGAATTGATTAAAACCAATCCAATTTCACTGTGGATTGTATTACCTAGGGGACATGTAGCAGGCCTGTGACACATGAAAATTTGTTTCTGATAGATATTCTTACTAGATTAATGAGGAGAAAAAGTATATTTCCCCTAATTTATCTTTTTCTGGTTTTTTTCCCCATAGTCTTTTCCCAAGGCAAGCTTCTTCAAAATCAGTCCCTGTAGCACCCAGACATCCAGAATCATATCCCACTTCTAAGGCAGGCAAAAACTCAAGAGAAATTCAAATACCTGGAACATGCTTTTCCTTGCAGTACAGCACTGAAAGCAAAAACCACTTTATGAAATAGAAATTAAATGTTAAATGTCTGTAAGACTGCATTTTAATCAAGCACAAAAGGCAATACAGCAGATGGAAGTGGTCATACAATTCTGCCCCTGCATCAAATGTCTCTTAAAAAAAAAAAGCACATTTAAAGAGCTCTAAAAAAAAAAAAAATTCTTCACATGATTCTCAGTATTACAGAATCATCTTGCTATCATTTTGTTTTCTCTTTCCTATTTTACTGCTGGTTTATTTATTGTCTTTTATCAAAGCAATACAAACGTGTTATGTTCTGTGATGCCTACTCCTCGTTTACTAAGACTTCAAACCCTCCAGCTCAGTGCCAGCAGCAATCCAGCTGTGGCAGGGAGCGGTGCAGGCTATAAAACCGGAGCAGGAGCAGTAAATACCTCGCTGGTAGCCTGCCTTCCACTCTGTGCTGCTCCGCTTAAAGCATTACCAGCACTTGAGAGAGTTTAACTGCAGTGCAGCGTGCGCTGTGTGCCGGCCGGGCTCTCCTCCCCGAGCCCTGTTAACGCTCCTCTCTGCTTTGTTTACAGCACTTTTACAGCACCACTTGCCCGTGTCATTGCTGTTATCAGCACATTGATAGGGACGCAGCAGCAGTGCTCCGGTGTGGAGTGGGGTGGTGCTCTGCCAGCTGCAAGGAAATTCCACTCCCAGTTATTCCGCTCAGACATGCAGGCTGGGTAAATTTATTTGAGTATCCTCTTAAAAAAAAAAAAAAAAAAAAATCCTAAATGAAAATCGGAGCGAGACTATTATTCACTCAGACACAGTCAAGACCGTGAGCCACGTTGCTTACCTATGGATATGGTCCAAACTGCAGCAATTTTCATAATGGCCTTGGTGCGGGAATTGAAGCGGCTGTGCTCAATGGGATTGCGAATTGCTACGTACCGATCAAGAGAGATGGCACAGAGATGCATAATAGATGCAGTTGAAAAGAGCACATCTAGGGAAATCCATATAGGGCACAACTGTTTAGGCAAAGGCCAAGCATAATCTGAAACATAGAGAGAAAAGAAATGAAAGGAAAAAAAGGAAAGGAAATGATTCGGGAAGCTAGGCTACCATTTCTGAGAAACCATTGGGATATTTTAGCTCTGCGACACCAGTCAGGGGCACGTGCATGAGGAGTGGACAAGAAACCTCTCATGGGACTTCCCTGCGGGCAGCTCCTGGCTCTGGACTCCATAAACCCAGAGCCAGCTCCCACACATCTGATTTCTGTGACCGGGAACTAAAGGGCAGTGCCTGCAAGTGAACATTTTAGCACTGTTCCCCACTCTTAGCCTTTCTTCCATACCTTCCCGAAATCAAATCCTACATTCCTTTGTAACTGGCTCATCACATTGCTTTCACAGATTGCAAAGCACTCTGTGGCATTAACTGCACTCAGATCCTTTCAAAAACCCCCTTGACGTGTCTGTGTCAGTTTGTCTGCTGAGGAGAAAGGCAGCAGACAGTTCTTGTGCACAGTCTAACACGTATGACACTGCTTCACCTTTTCTCCCCAGGCAGTGTGCCTTGATATCAAAGGAATGCTTGCCTCCTTTCAGAGCTGCTGGGATCGAGTGGCTGAAATTCCAAAACTGTTTTGAAGGTAGGCAGAGTGGGCTGTTATTCTTTACAGAAACTATGTTAGCAAACAGAACAGACTCGATAGCCACACCTGACAGCAGCTGGCGCGCAGCTCGTTTGGGTGCCTGCACTTATTAAACCGTTTACTCAGTGCTGAAGTACAGCTTGAGAGTAAAAGTGACCCCCTCAAGGGCCGCGGATATTTAAATCAAAGCTCAGAGAAAAGTGATTTGTGAATGATACTCCCACATCTGTGTCCAGAATTGATTGTGTGAGATCAATAACAGGTCCTGCCAAGCCCCGGGCTTCTTATCAAAACAAATCAAGAGTTTCTATAGCAGCTGAAAACATGAGAGACTTCCTAATAGTTGAATAATGAGATATTCTTGTGTCTTCATTCAGAAGGTGGATGTCTAAAGCAATCCTGCAGTTTACCCCGCGGATCAGAATCATCACTCTACAGAATCAATGTTCTATTAAGAATGGTGCAGCTCCATCCCACCGATCTCAAACGGAAACAATGAAACATTAGTCTCAGAAATCATCGTTTGAAACACATTACCCAGCCAAGAGAGACCCAGGATACTGTCGTGCAGAAACCTCAGATTAGCAGAACCAGAGTAAATTATTATGAAATGTCCCAGAGAAGCCCAGGAACCTTTCACAAAGAGCACAGAGGAACGAGATGGGCACATTAGATCCTTTTACCAGTGGGAAACAAGCAGATGAAGTGCCAAGTACTCACCAAACCCACACAGCCAGAGCTCAGCTCTAGGGAGATAAGCCACTCATTTCTGGGAGTTTGCACCACATCTATTAAACGGACTGTGAGTGGACTGAAATCCACAGCAGCGAGCATTTAAGAGGTCCCTGTCAAAGGGAACGAAGTAAAGCGCTTTGTGGCTGGTGCATCTTTACTTTAAAAGGCACCTCTGCTGTACAAATGAATAGAGCTCGATTAAATATGACTCAGCCCCTTTAGAGCACTACGATCAAACTCTCTGCCTCCTGCTCACCTTCCCACTCTGCAATAGCTGAGGACATCATTGCCACCATCCTGCAACCGAGCTCAGAGCTGCAGCTAAGCACACCTCGGACTGCTGGGTGTTTAAGGATGCCTCAGTGAATGCTCTGGGGAAGAACAAGTCAGAAATCCTACAAGTGGTAGCTGTGCTCCCCCCACAGCCCCAGCCTTGCACTGCCAAACCACAAAAAAACACATCCAGCACATTTTATCCCTCACTACTTCTCCTCTGAGTTGCCAGAGCTAGTTTTGAGCTGCAGGCTGAGCTGAGCCATGAACACAAAGGTCCTGAGTGTGCCCTGGTGGAAGAAACAATCCCTTGAGGGGACCAAGAATAGAAACAGTGCTAAACACCTGCATGAGCAAAACCACAAATTCTTTGTAAGAAACACTGATTTTTGTACCTTGAATTAATCTGAGCCCTTAACATCATATATTTAATGCACTGGCAGGTAGACCAGATAGGAGAGTGCTGAAGGCAGTTAGATGAATGAAGCAGATCAGAACAAAAGTTGGTATTTCTTTACCCAGCATGTATTCAAACCACAGATTTTTTTTCTGTCTCCAGATATTTTGTGGGTGGAAGCTTACACTGGCCAAATGCACAGAGAGAAGCATATAGAAGACCATTGCAATGAGATTGCTTTGAGATCAGTGTTAGCTTCTGGCTCTGGTCAGAATAAAACCAGCATGTAAAAAATCCTTGCAGGAAGGAAACTTCTGCAGAAAATTGCTTCATCCTCCAGGACTGAGCAGCATCCCATTTGTGCAGTGTGATCCTGACCCTGCAGCAGCCTCTGCAGAGGGGAGCAGCGGCATCCGTGGCTAGTCCCCAGGTCAGGCAGATGGCCAGGAAACCCCCAGTGCCTCCAGAAAAAGCCAGCCAGCCCCCAGGCTTCCTGTGTGTGGGAGCCTCTGATCCACGGGGCTGCGGGGGCACAGTCGGATGCCTGACAGGGGCCAGACCTGGGAGAGGTTTCTACAGCAACCACCTCTTCAGCACTATTGAATGATGAACTGCCTCTCCTGCTTCTTCCTCCAAGCTATCCAAACACTTCCAGCGCCTGATTCCCCCCGGAAACACCTCTGCTATTGGGGTGAAGCAGCAGAGCACCACAAGAGGAGAGGAGATCCCCTGCTGCCAGCCCTGGCACTGCAGGAACCACAGACACCAACAGATCCCTGCCATGCTGCCCAGAAATACTGCCCAGGCAAACTGTCAGCAGGTTTTTGAAGACAAAGGTGAGATGAGAGTTCTCCTAATGCCAAATCTTGTAAGTCTTTCCCTTCCCAGGGCACCCCAGTTGTACGAGTAGACATTTTACTTTCTCAGGAAGTTTCCTAAAAATGATCTGCAATAACAAAATGTCACTCTGGAAACTTGTAGAATGGCAGCTTGTAACACATCACTGTAGCTCGATAGGAAGGGCATAATATATATTCTATCGCAAAATGTAATTATTTTTAAGTAAGCATGGTGCGTGCCTTTGAAAAACACCTACACAGCCCACAAAGCCAGTAATTTGTAAAAAAAGAAAAACAGCTTTATTCTAATTCTGTTTTGAATAAATGTACAAAACATAGGAAATGTGCCCTGTGACTGTGCCAAGATGCAAACAAGGATTAAAAAAAAAAATCTGTTAACCATGTTATACCTTTAAAACAATTTTATCCTCAGAAACACCCTAATTACAGAGGGTAACATTTCTCTAATTTGTTCTTTTTTCTCTTATTTCATTTACAAAGAATAGCAATTACCCTATATTTAGAAGAGCAGATGACTGAGTGAAATGAATTCTTGGACCCCAGCACCTCTAAGATGTACTAATTGCATTTCTAATGGAAAAAAAATCATCTCAGTCCAAATTTGGCTCCAAGAATGAAACAGTGCTAAACACCAGCATAAGCAAAACCACAAATTCTTTGTAACACTGATTTTTGTACCTTGAATTAATCTGAGCCCTTAACATCATATATTTAATGCACTGGCAGGTAGACCAGATAGGAGAGTGCTGAAGGGAATTAGATGAATGAAGCAGATCAGAACAAAAGTTGGTATTTCTTTACCCAGCATGTATTCAAACCACAGATTTTTTTGTTTCGTTTTTTTTTTTTTTTTCTCCAGATATTTTGTGGGTGGTAGAAGCTCACACTGGCCAAATGCACAGGGAAAACATATAGAAGACTATTGCAGTGATATTGCTTTGAGATCAGTGTTAGCTTCTGGCTCTGGTCAGAATAAAACCAGCATGTAAAAAATCCTTGCAGGAAGGAAACTTCTGCAGAAAATTGCTTCATCCTCCAGGACTGAATCGCATCTCATGGCATCTGTGGTTGATGTGGCTCCTCACAGGACACATGGGACAAACACTCATATTTAACCAGGAGTCATGGTCCCCAGGTGGGATTTCATCTCCTGCCCCAGGATGAGAAAGCAAACCACAATTTCCGTGTGTCACTGAACAGCTCAGATGAGCACAAACTGCTGGCAGAAAAAGAAAGAAACTCAAAGGCATTTTGGCAGAGTCACAGACCATCTCTGTGTGTAGTTAATCTGCTGTCAGATAAGAGTTCCTGACATTTTTTTTGTGTTTTCCATCAAGAAAGATGGAAGTTATGAAACTGAGTCACTTTTGTCAGAGGCTTTATCCATATGGGTAAAAAGTGTTGCTTAGCATGTTATGGGCATGAGAGTCAGAATTACCAGCTACTGTAGAAGGAGGTGACTGAATAATCCAAAACACAGCAAATGGAAGCAAAATTAATTATGTCAAATGGTAAAACAGATTTACTCCACATTGTAGGAGAATGGTTGTACAGAAAAAAAAAAATCTGTTTCTTGTACATATTCAGTACTTCTACAATACAATCTGTTCAGGATATCTCCTGGGAAAAACGTGGTGTAACACCTAGCACAAATCTGTAATAACAGCTACAAAATACCTGCTTACACCACAATAAAGTGAGGAATTATGTAAAATTCATCTCTGTATCTTCCAGAGTTTTTCATGAGAAACTCACAGCAATCTCCATCAATCATTTCTTTTCCAGCCAGGGACAGAAATTTGGAAAAAGTTTCAGCACACATTTGTTGTGTTTAGCCAGTGCCTTGCATCTATTGGGACAGATAAAAGGACAAAAAAGTCCTTCAAAATGGCACAGGAAGAAAAACAGTATAGGTTGTCTTATTATGACATTTTACATATGTATAGATATATGCACACTATACATATTTTTGTATAAAAGGAACAGCTAACAGGTGCAAAATAAGTACTAAAGATGCTTATTTGTGTTCAAAACCCTCTTTTACCATTGCTCATTGAGTTGGCTAAAAACTAAACTATGTGTAAAATTTCTCATTTCAGGCTTCTGACATTTACTGTATTTACAATTCACTTTTAACTACTTTAATGAATTGAATGAAAAAAAAAAGATAAGAGTTTGGATACATCCCAGTAGAAAGCACGAATTCCCAGCAGTTAAAATGGCAACAAGGTGTGCTTTAAGCGCCTTTTGATCACCTTTTGTAGCTGTCGCAGATGTGTTTCAGGCCATGCACTGACCCAGCGCTCCGACTCTTGGACAGGTCAGTGGCAAGGGCGCAGGAGAGGCCCCAGACAATTCCCTGGGGATCCCAAAATGAGCGGACAAAATCCCAAAATGTCCCCAGTGCAGCGACAGAGCTGGCTGGGGTTTCCTTGCAGTGGCCGAGAGCAGCAGCAGGCAGTGCAAACAGCCCCCCAGAACATCCCCCCAGGCTGCCCCTTTCTGGTTGGCAGCTTTTGAACATTCTCTCACACATTCCAGGGAAACCCACCGTTGTGGTTTGTAGAATAGAGCCTACACTTCCCAACTGCTTTTTACCCCCACTGCACCGTGGCTGCAGCTGAAGAATTTTGTACAAACCAGACTTTCCAGGGTTCACTTTAAACTTTCATAGCTGCCACAGGCTTTACAAAAATAGAAGGCAATTACATACAGTTTTAACATTATTGCATTGCATTATTCCCAAGGGAACGAAAGAATTTAAATTATTCTCTTCTCTCTCTCTTATCTAGGAAGTAAAGCATTTCCAAGTCTGAAATACCACATCAGGAAGTGGAAAGCTACGTTATCTCTTTTCTGCTGGTTTGTTTTCCTCAGATTTACATAGACAAATGACTCAGAGACATCCATATCACTCTGAGAGCCACACACCCGAGGGTGCTGAAAATCGCCACCATGCCCAAGAAGAACAGAACGTCTTGCTGGATCCCCCACAGTCACCAGGGTTTGCCAGCATGTCCACAGAGGGGCTCTGGGACATGCAGCCTCCTGGCTAAAGAAACAGCTCCTCTCCAGGGCAGCACTGCCAATCCTTTTGATTTTATCATCCAGAGGGTGGAATTCAATGGTTTTTTCCAATATATTGAACTCCTGGGCACTAATTTACAAGAGAAATTATACTTACCTTTGAGTTTCTAGTCCTCATTTTTCCAGAGGGAAAAAAAAAAACAAACAACTGTCCTAAGGCTATCGAGATCCCTTAAATAGCACAGCCAAGCACAGGGACATGACCCACACACAAACAGTGATGGTGACTTTTAGGAGAAGGACTGTGCTCTTCAGTGCTGCAAGTTCAAAAGGGCTTGAGTGTCCCAGCGGGTGCTGAGCAGAGGTTGGGCCCTCAGGTGATGTGGTGGCCACGGGAATGGAGGAGACCCCCAAGCAAGAGGAGCAGCTGACACAGAGTCCAGGCAGAGCTTTGGAGAGATCGCTGCTGGCTCCCTGCTCTTGACTGGGACGCCTGAAGGCACTGCTTTGCCATAGTGCAACACCAGACAGGATTTATCCGGGTCTGTGCCCCTGATCGCATCCATCTGGGCTGTGACACTGCTCCTGAGCTCAGCTTTTCCTCCGAGCTGTTTGTTTTCCAACCCTGGAGCTGTCAGCGTGGCACGAGTGGCCCTGGGGCAGGGAGCAGCAGGAGATGGGCACGGAGCAGGTGGTCTCCTTTGGAAACCCCCACCACAAGGGAAACTCCAGAATGTGCCTCCAAAGACATTCTGGTTCCTGTCTCGCAGGTTTCAGTGGTTAACTGACGTGGCTGTAGCTCATTGCAAATCAAACAATTGCACTCGCTGTGCTGTTATAAGAATTTTAACTAACTGTAGGATTTTCCTTTCTATCCAGTATTGCAATGACTTGCAAGTCTTGACAGGATGTGTAAGAAAGAAGGAAAATTAAAGCTAGAACAGATATAATTATCTGAGCTAGGGAAAGGTTGCTTGAAAACCATTTAAGTAATATTTTAAATTCAAGGAGCTTTCCATATACCATACGGAAAACACCCCTGTTAATAAAATGGGATGTTTGCTAAGAAGCAAACCTAGTGAATGTTGTTTTCATCCCAATGTCAGCATCTCTTCTCTTATGGAAATACAAAATTATTCTGGTGTGATTTGTCATTCCATAAATCCATGTGTTATATTGATTTTTTCATTTATTGGCAGAGACTGAAATTATGTTTGAAGCCAGGGGATAAATTTCTAGGCTCAATGCTGTTCTTTGCTCAGTTTAAGCATCTGTAGTTGCATCTGGAATTTTTGCATTGAGTGATATGGACAGTTAACGGAGCAATGGTACAATTAATTGAATTGTTTCAGCAAGTTGTTATAAAGGGTTCCTTCCAGCATTTTAACTCCACGAGAGCTATGATCCCTTCACACACTTCTGAGCTGCATGTTCTTCCTAATAATTTATCTAAATGAAACCACTGTCTAATAAAATATTCATGGCAGTAAACATTTTCTATTTACTCATGTTCTGTATGTCAGCACAGCATCAGGACAGCGTCCTCTCCTTCTATTTCCTTCATGCAGGTCACAGATCAGCCTTCACCTGTTATTTAAACAACTAATAAAGCAACAGTTGAATGAACACCACACTGGAAAGTAAGCCCACAAGCAAACACAAACATCACACAAATACCTTCTAAACATGAGAATATAAATATTTTCAAATAATCTGTCTTGTAACAAAGTGCACAAACATGTGTCAGTAACAGGTGGCTTTTCCCCAGTTTTGATGAAATTGAGAAAGATCCATTATCACAAGAAATAGCTGCCAAAGCCTGCAGATCATCTGAGGAAACCGAAATTCAGAACTGAAAATGATGCGGCATTATTCAATTACAGCTGACTGCTGAGGAGTTGCCTTAGCTGCAACAAAGAAAACATCTGCTTGAACTCAGAGTTCCTAATACCAAATCAAGTTTAGACTCTGCCTCAATCCTAGCACTGGCTCTAGGGCTAGTGAGAGGGCACAAAACCATAAAGAGGAATTATTTTTAGGTATTTGGTTTTATTTCAGCATAACTCGGTGGCAATTCAGATGTCTGTGCTAAGCTGACAGCTGCCTGGGAGCCTACATGGAATTAATCCTCCTTCTAAACTCGGGCTCCCTCCTGACTATGCAGCTGGACAGATTGGCCTCCAAACTGTGATAAAATACTTAATATCAGTAAGAGATAAAATCTTCTTTGGATATAAAGGGTTCATTACTCAGAGAACACAGATCTGTCATCTTTAACCAGCCAACGTTTTTACTAAATCTTCCAGGAAGATGACAAAATTGATAAGAATTTGCATACTCACTGTAAACCATGTTCAGCAAACCAGCGGTGTTGGCTTTGAGCTTACAGATGCAGATGTTTGGTCTGCTACACCTGGCATGTCCACTCAGAATTTTTCCCCTATGTCTTGGGATATAGAGCATAATGTGAGATATGCTGTTTGGAAAGTGTCAGTGATTTTGCCTCCCTCTTGCTGCAGGCTGCTTGATGTGCCCAGGATGTGATCCTTGTTTTGGCCCCTGTTCAGTGCAGCCCTGCACCAGTCCTGTGCCAAAGCAGAGTGTAACCCACACTCAGGAGCTTTGGGGAATTTAGGGATATTGAAGGAGCTCAGTGAATCAGCTTTCCCGTTAGGGACAGCGTGTTAATGCTCTGGCTGCACTTCATGCCAGGGTGAGGCACAGTTTGTGGTCTGATGAGGTCAAAAGCCAGTGCAGGCAGTTGGTGAGCCTGATATTGGCAACAAACCACTCCAACCAAAGGAGAGAAGCCATATTTTGGTCATGCCTGGAGATAATAATTTTCATTCTTAATATTTCTCAGGATTTGCAAAACACATTCCATGTTTAGCTTCCTCCAAGGCGATGGGCATCTCTGACTCTACGTGCTTATACAGGTAGGAATGCCAGGGCGAGAGTGCTCCACAGCAGCCACTGCCAAAAGCAATTATCTGGGGGTTGCTAAAGCAGCCTAGAAATTCTGGTTCTCATCCTTAGTGCCATCTACTGCCCTGCTGTCACTGCACACCTTAGGTGGGCTCAATATTTCTGAGCCTGAATTTCAGCTTGTTAACCATTGCTAGCTCCTTTCCCAAGGGAAAGCTGCCAACAGTTTCTCTTTTCAAAACATCTCTCCCCGTTTCTCAGCACAGGCTCAGCAAACAGTGTTCCCTTTGCCAGAACAACTGTCCCAGGGGTTGTTTCCTATTCCTGACCCAATGCAGAGCAGTGTCAGTGCCATGGAGCAATAACAGACCTTTTTACACAGCGTGTTCTAAAAGAAACTGTTGGGATTGTAAATAAAGCTTCTTTCTCTGCTGACAGCTCCATGGAGTCAATCTATTTCTTGTCCTACCGTGACAGTGCACACCTCCCACTTGCAAAACATTTCTGCCCCTGTGTCCAGACCTCTCCTGACCAAGAGCAAACATGCTTTTCATTACAGCAGAAACCTGAAGCTGGAGTTCAGCACACTGGAAACAGCCCTTCAGGGGCTCTCTCAAGGGAGTGATTTGCTCATGAGCACTGTTCCACGTGCAGAAATCCCAAGGAAGTGTGTGAGCATGTGAGCAGGTGTCACCTCTCTAGGAGTTTGCTGATCACCGTGTACCAACTCAGCACGGAAATCTGTGCAGGTGCAACCTGCCCCAAGTACAAGGCAGCACAATGCGGGATCATGGCCATTCCCTGAAACAGGAGTGGAGGACAATTCGTCCTGTATGCAAACAAGAGACAGACATTAAATTACTCTAACAGCAACCTAGAAAATGCATGTATTGCTGATCAGTTCTATACTCTATAGGAATAACCTGCTGAACCATGCGAATATGCAAAATACCCCCAGAAATGCACAGTTATCCACTAGGATTCTTGATGTGTGCTGTGACCAAGACAAAAACTTAGGGAGTTTTGCTGATAAACTGTCCTTTAACTGAAGAATAAGATGCAGAAATGAGAGGAAGCAAACAAGTGCCACTAAAATAGACCAAGTTATTTAGCTCCTTGATCTCTTCTCAAATCTTGAACAATACTTGAAAAACATTTTTTCAGCAGTCTTTAACTTCCAGCACAATGTTTCGAAGTCTGAAGTTAACATCAGTTACCTAGCAGTCCTTCTCTGCTTCTTCCCCACTTTCCCATAATTCTTAGATGTTTCCTCATTTTGTCACACCATGGAAACCCTGGAGGTTTCTTCCTCAGGCCTGGAAAATAATTTTCCACAAGCAGACTAGGTCTTTATAGGCTTTATTGTCTGCTGAGCCTGCCTGGGAGCTCATTTCTCTCAGCAGCACAGGAGGCTTTCCTAGACAGCTCAGACACCCTCAGGAGGGAGCAGAGAGCCCCTGCTGCAACCCACCCCGCTTCTGTGGTGGCAAAAAAGTACCAGCGTTAAAGGCTGGTGTTTAATCCAACAACATGGGGAGTGGGGACAGAATCATGGCCTGGGGATGTCTCTGCATCAAGCCTTGGAGGGAAGGCAGCCTGCAGCTTGGGGTGTTGCAGTGCTTCCCTTTGCACCTGCAGGATAACTCTGCCTTCAGCCCAGGAGCAGCCCTGCAGTGCCACGGGGACACTGAGAGAGGGCTCAGCTGCTGGACCCCTGTAGGGTTTCCCACCCACACTGGCTGGGAATCCACCTCCCAGCTGGATGTGATGCTCAGAGAAGGCTGGCTTGCTCCAAGCCCCCGTGCTGTCAGCAGGGCCGGTCGCTCTTTCACAAGCATCCAAAGCCAGCCTGGGAAAGCAGGGGCAGGGCAGACTGGCTGAGAGTGAAGTGCAGCGTCTGTCTTGACTAGAACAGGGCTCCTGCAGCCCTGCTCACCCCATGCCCTCCCCGAAGAGCTGTTACACCCCAAGCAGCCTCATGAAACGTGATTTTAAATCATCCCATTTCTCCAAGCAACAGATTTGTCATTTAATGTCACAATCCAACTCATAAAGCCATGTAATATGTTAAGGATTTCCATTATTGTAAGCATTTTGTGCACAACTTGCTACTAATTAGAACTGCTCACTTCCCTGAGTCCACTACAAAAGACTTGAAGCTGGAACGTGATTTAACCTGAGGTTATGCTGTTTTCCTACTGCAGTGTTTACAGCCTATAAAGTGCGCAATTACTGTCAAACCGTTGGATGAGGACACTTAAGAGTAAACTCAGCATGGCTTTTCTAGCTGATCCAAAGGTTTAGAAACACTTCAGACCAAGCTAACACATGTACCTCCATCCTCACATCCTGAAATTCAGGTGACATTCCTCAGCCCAAAAGGGAACAAACAGGCAGCAATGTCAGTCCTGCCTAACTTTCTGTCTCTCTCTGACAAATGATGCAAATCCCCAGTTTTGAACCCTGAGAAGATCTGTGTCGAAAACTGCAGCTCAGGACAAGTGATCCCATTTCCCAGAACAATGTTTTGGCATGTGGACCCTGTTCCTGGTGGGTAACATCAGAGAAAGTGAGACCTAACAAGTGCCCACCCTCTGGGTACAGTTGTACTCCTCTGAGTTTTGCAGAAATTGCAGGCCTATTGTAAGTTCCATTAACATGAAGTAGAAGTTTAATTTAACATGGATAAATGAAGCGTGGGTGTACTGATATATTAGAAAGAATACTATTACCCAGAAAAATTATAGTGGTCTCCTGAGGTGGTAAAGGAAACTAAAGAAATTATATTTAGTTAAGTTATACCATTGGGGGTTTTGATAGCCTTGTTTTTGCTTTGTAATCAAGTGCAACATTATTTTATTATCATGGTTATACTATTATTACAGTGTAATCTTGCACTTGATTACAAATCAAACCCAGTGATAACTACAATAATAAAATAATGTGTTAACATAATAATCTAGCAAAACATAATAAAATGGGTGCTGTTGATCAGGCACAGCATCAGCCAGCCAAGGGAGGGGATTGCCCCACTCTGCCCTCACTGGAGTGGCCTCACCTTGACTGCTGGGGACAGTTTTGGGTGCCACAAGAAGAGGAGGCTGAGGACAGACCTCACTGAGGTCTGCACTGATCTCTTCTCTGCTGACCAGTGACAGGACCCAAGGAAATGGCCTGAAGCCAGGGCAGGGCAGGGTTAGGTTGGATATTGGGAAAAATTCTTCACGCAGAGTGTGGTTGGGCACTGGAAGGGGCTGCCCAGGGGGGCAAACACAGCCCCAGGCCTCAGGGAGCATTTGAACAATGCTCTCGGACATGCACATTTTTGGGGTTTCCCATGCAAGGCCAGGAGTTGGACTCAATCATCCTCGAGGGTCCTTTCCAACTCATAGGATATTCTACGATTCTAAAATTCTAATTGCTGTCTAAAATTTCACCAACACAAATGGATAATATGAGTGCTGTAGTATAATTAGCTACTCCCAAGGTACCAGAGGCACCTATCCCAATATGGACTAGGAAATCTTGGCAAAATCATTATGGAAAGTAGATAAAGTAAGGTTTAAAGGTATATTTAAAGGGCTTCACCTTGAAAGTTGTGTTCATGCTTGTCAACATCAACTTGCTGTGTTCCATCAATCAATTAACCTCGCTCTGCTGCTGTGCACCTTGGATGGACACAGATAGATTTGAACAGGAAAGGAGACTCACTGCTCTTGGCTTCTCCTGTGTGAAAATGCAATCTCCCTTTCTGTTAATTTCAAATTGACTTGACCAGAAGAAACCAACAAAAGTCCAACCAGCAAATTCAAAATTTTCCCCAAAATTTAAATAGTGGAGCGAGAAGTAATTCCCATTCAGAACAAATGCACGGAGAGGAGGGCAGAGCTCTGCTGCCTCCCAGAACCAGCCATCAATATTCATGGGTGTCAGACACGCATTTCCAGTCTCCTGCATCCCAGTGGGTGCCAAATTGGTACGGCAAGAGCCTGTCAGACAATTTCCATATCTCAGCAACACCAGGACCTTTCCATACAGCTGCTGCCTCTGATTGAGGATGGAAATAGAGATTTATAAAAACAAGCAAAACGCCCAAACCTTACCAAAAATAAACACGTTGCAGAACAAATTATATATCAGAAGATGGAGAGGTATTGGTCAGAATAACAACCTGTCTCTCCTGATAATTCCAGCACTGCTGGAGAACTGAGGCTCCCACCAATATGTCAACAGGAATGGAAATCAAACCAGCCAAAAAAACAACCCTGAATCAACAGAGCCTTATCAGCCGTCCTGCCTTGCCCATCAAATCTCACACCTAAGAGCTGACAGAGGAACACTTCATGTTTGTATATTACTCATTGAACTTTCTAGTCCTGAACCTTTTTCATCTAGGAAGCAAGACAGCATCTTGGATGAGAGATTCACTCCCTGAACCCACTGCTGTCACTGTGCTTATCAGACTGCCTGCAGGAATAGTAAACTTTCTACGAGTAAACAAGAAAACTTGTTACAACCAGAAAACACAGAGACCGGAAAAACGGAATATATCTTTGAAACGAATGCATTAAACTCAAGTTCTGATGTAGCATGTGCCTTTAATCACAGCCTAGGCTTCATGACAGGTTCATGCACAAATTGTCCTCATGCCATTCTCATCTTTAATGACAATTTTGGCAGAATAGCCAGTAAGGATCCATTCAGCTCCTCCTGTAAATTGTACATTCAGGAAAAGATTGTATTTTGTCAATGAGGCAGTGTGCAAGATAGTGGAAGGCAGAACACATGGCATGTGGCCCCTCTTGCATCTATGTAATTTTCATTTCATTTCCATGCAAGCAGATGAATCACATAGAGCCTCTTTCCCAGCACGTGCTGATAAAACACAAACTAGGAACTTACTGCTACACTTACTGTTAGGTCTCAGGGAAGTGAACTAACTTACGAGGATATTCCAATGAATAATAGACAACTCCAGAACCAGAATGTCAAGGAATATGTCATGTGAAATGGATAGAGACAGTAAAATCATAATTTTCTGAGTAGAATTTAATGATATCAATTCAACTGACAGATGGGGAAGGAAGTAGAATGAAAAAGTTGAGTTAATTATGAGTTAATTGACCCAATCCTGGAAACATGCATAATTTAAACTAATGCATTACACTGGGATATTTATCTTACAACATGCTCAAGGGGTTTTTAGAGATTTCACCTCACTCCTCTGTACCTCTTTGCATGTTGTGTAAAGCAGCTGTCTACAGATGTATTGCCCTGCCTAATGGCAGTGATTTTCCCCATAGTTTTGAGCACAAAGGCTGAGCTGGCCCACCACATCCATCTCTCCTAAAAATGCAGCAGTCTATTGATCAGGTCTTGGCATTTCACCAGCATTCAGGTTGAGCCCTTAATGCAAGAAATTATGGTATTATTGTATTGATCACATAAAGTTACCATACACTAAAAAGAAACCTTTCCTCTTTTCACACAGTGCTTCCCATATATGTTCCCAAATATGTTAGGATGTACACAAGTACATTAAACAGCAAAATGCAGATGAGGCATCCATCTACATCCAACAGCAGATTTCCTGAGTGACGAAACAACCTCAAGTTGTGCCATGAGAGGTTTAGATTGGATATTACAAAATTTTCTTCACTGAAAGGGTGGTCAAGCACTGCAAAAGGCTGCCCAGGGAACTGGTGGAGTCACTGTCCCTGTCAGAGTTCAGGAGATGGGAGGATGTGGCGCTCAGGGACGTGGTTTAGCTGTGCCCCCGGCAGTGTCGGGTTTATGGTTTGATTTGATGACCTTAGAGGTCTTTCCCAGCCTGAATGATTCTGTGAGCACAGAACACAGACTGAACAAGGAGGAAACAGCTTTTCAATGTTTAGTCCAGACAGAACTGAAATATAGCTGGCTAGCCTTGGAGTTCTGGTATTTCCCTGGAGTTCTCAGTGATCTGCAGCTGCAGCCAGGAAAACGAAGCCATGCGTTAATCTTTACAGCAGACTGCAATAGGACCAGTCCTGGAAATTGTGGCTGCTCCTTCACAAGTGTGGAGAAACACATTCTACTGACTATTTCCTCAGCCCAATTCTACTCTGCTGGGGTTAGCAGGGGAGAGCAAGTTCTCAGCATGAGATAATGCGTCCCAGATCTTTGGTGCATGGGAGTGGTGCTAGATTTCACTGCAGCCACCCTCTAGGAAGGAAAACAAGGCGTTTGTGGGTGAGAGAAAACACAAGTGAAAGGAATAACTGGTATGAGGTGTTCAGGATGGGCAGAGTGGCTGAGGCCTTTGAGATGCATCCCTCTGTCACAGCTCACCCGTGATCACAGCTGTGTCTTAAAATCTGGGCCACAAAATGATGCTTCTAAGGGGAGAGTATTTTATTTTTCACTCAGCTAATGTTAGGGTAAAGGTTAAGAGGAGCTGCTGCTCTTTCAGTCCGGGGCAGGCAGCACCGCTGCTCGCTGGGCTGCTGGGACACCAGGCTCTGTGGTGTGGTGGGGAGGCAGTGAACCTTTTAACTGGGTCTTTCTCCCCATGAGGAACAGACAGGTAAATCTCTATGTACAACGACACAGATAAAAATTAACTCAGTCTTGGTGAACTGTTTGAAATTCTAGTTAAATCCTCTCTCTTGATTTAAAAATTTTTAAGAATGGGGATGAAACACACCCAAGGAGGACTCTGGGTGTCTCACGTGGCTCCACTGCCGAGAGCCAGGGCTGTTCTTCCTCTCAGATGAGGCTAAATCTGTCCGTGGGAAACACATAACCTGTCTGCATTTTGTTTGGTAACTTCATGACCTGCCTGGTGCCTTTATAAAGCACCAAATTTACCGCTGGAACAATTTATTATCATAGGGTCTTTCTTTTTATACATACCAATTCTGGTTTTCTCATTATCTTCTATCAGTTTCTGGTCTGCTACAAAGCATGTGAGTTTATATTTCTTTTCAACTAAACTCATAAAAGTTAATTACAATGAGGCAATGCACTTACAAAACTACTACTGGATCTAACAGGCTATTGTCATAAAAAGTAAATAAAGATTCATGCATTTTAAAGCACATTTAGCTTCACTGATCTTGAAGCAAATTGGGCATGAGAAGATTGCACTGACAGCATTAAAACTGCTGCTGTATTTAAACTGACATCAGTAAAAAAAAAAAAAAGAGATCTATAAAACAGAAATGTAACTATGTACACTCCAGATTTGGGGGGCTTTACACTCCTGTGAGTTTTTAAACCTGTTGCATCTTCCAAAAATTTTGAGCAAAGGGATGAAATAAAAACTGTAATTGGATCTAAAACTTTATTTGCATTAAATAACACTTAAATGAGTGCCATTCAAAATTATTCTAGTGAGTCATTCTTGCACATAAAAGATTTATTTTGGTTGGGCAATTCTCAATTTCACCAAGCAGGCAAGACAGACCCATCCAATTTAATGCCTAAAATATGAAAAACAGCTTCCTGATTGGATGCAACATATGAGCTGTGGGTAAACTAGAAAAATACAAGGCCATATGTTCAACTAGTGTAATAGGATTTACTCCACTGAAATCATAAAGTATTTAAACATTTCCCTTCACCTCTCAAAATCAGGCAGGGCAAGAGTGGACTCTGCCAGTTTCTTCTCCACATCTGTAGAGGTAGCATGCAAGGAAACACCCTGAGATGCCTGGGTGATAGTTTATGTGCCTTGTGCTTACCTAGAACTGCTTCCACGGTGTGTTTTGGGGTGACACCACACCTCCAGCTGAGCTGCAGAGCTGGGAGTGCTGCAAAAATCTTGCCCCTGCGAGGTTTTTATCTTCTTTTCTTCCCGTTAGAGCCAGGATTAATGCACGGGAGATGCAGTTTTTCTTGTTTGGACTCAGATGTTTATTAACTGTTATCTATAGCACAGTCTCACGAGTTGTGAGCTCTAGCTAACAAGGTAGAAAATGTCTCTGTCTCTGACTCTTTCCAAGGTCTTTTAAACATAATTTGTCCAATAATGAGATGGCACCTATATTATTTATACTTTTAACCCAATAACTGACCACCCATAATCCACAATGAGGACCTTTTCACCCAATTAGAAAAAAATACCCAACACCACAAAGAAGAACGTGAAAGAAGAACTTAGCCAACACCCAAAACCCTCCATCTTGCTCTCTATTTATCACTATATACTAAAACCTTAAATCCTAAGTTTTTCCCCCTGTGATATCACACTCTTCTATTCAAACTACACACCCAAAATCCCAGGGCTATCACTCAATTTTGGAAGCCTGTTCCACAGCCTCAGGTCAAACGTAGTGCTTGCTTGAGGGTCAGTGCCTTTTAGCACAGAAAGCCCAAAATCCTCAGCTTCCAGGATTGCACCATGCCCCCTCTGACCACGAGCACGCTGGGGCTTTGTTTCCTACCTGCCCTCATTGCCACTTGGCTTCGGGCTTTGTTTCAGACCCCAGCCTCACACAGTGCAGGGATGATGGGCCCAGCTGACCCCGTGGTGACTCCTTGAGCCCTGCCAGAGCTGTGAGAGAAGAAATTCTGTTTACAGGTTTCACTGGATAAATCTGCAAAGGGAAAGCAACCCACTTTATATAGCTTCTGAAGGAAAGTTTCAAAGCACATTTGCCTCTTGGAAAGTACGAAGGTGAATGAAGGCTCTGGTTTTTTCACACTGCAGTGTTAGGATTTTCTATTTAAAAACTGCTTCTTGCAAGAAAGTTAAGGGGTTTGGTTTCGTAATAAGTTGCTCAAAGATTTGTCCTGGCTTTCTCTTGCTAAGCACTGAAACACACATATTTTTGTCCTCAACATCCCAAAAGAAGGCAGCTGGAAGGAAAGAGGCTCTGGAAAATGGAAGATATGACTGCAGCAGCTCAGTGTCTGAATGACACGTGGTAGCAAACAGGACACAAGAATCAGAAAGTTCTTTTCAATCCTGCATTCCTGTGGGATCAGGAAACTCCCCTTGTGATCTTGGTGATTTCACTTTCCAATTTGAATTATGTAGCTCAGCACAATATTTTTCTAAGGTGACTTTGCTTCCTTTATCTTCTAAATATTTTTGGGTTTTGATCAATGAAATGAACAAAAACCCCACAACCGTCTGAGCCAGACCAGAAGAGAGGAGCTCACTCCTTTGCAGCAGGGAAAGCAAAACACAAGTGCCTTAGGGAGACCCAGCCTCACCAAGCCAAGGAAAGGCAATCACAAGAAGCTTTTCATGCCAAAGCACATTAAGCAAATGGATGCCCACAGAAACGCACTTTAGAATCAGGCCCTGCACAGACCAGGAACACATTTCAGCTCTGGGCTGAATGTTCCACACTGTGCAGCTCTGGGTCACCTTAGCTGGACAAATGCCAGCTCGTTTCTCTTACCTGTGCGTTCCATAAAGCTCCAACAGGAGACTGGCTCGTGCTTTGGATGATGGTGCTGAAACCTAATGAACAGCAATGGCATGAAAGGAGCTGCATTGCAGTGGCAGAAGAGATTTCCTCAGACTCAGAGGAGAGCAGCAAAACATCTCAGATCCTCCCAGCTGAAGGATGCTGCTGCAGTCATGCCAAGAGCTGCAGCCATGACCAGGCAGGAAGAGAGTGAAGAGGTTGGAGGAGACAGAAAATTGCTCTGGCAGAAGTCCTAGTCTCTCTGCATGTCCTGTCAATGTTCCCACTGACTTTAGCACAGAGTCTCCTCTCACGGATCTTGTCGGAAGCCATTCCCCAGGTCCCCTCTGCTTACAGTTATTTACCTATAGCTTGCTGCCACTGAGCAAAAGGCAGGGGCAATCCATCTAGAAAAAAATCTAAGGTGTTCTGTAGCATTACTGGTTTTCATTTTCCCGTATTTAGGAGGAAAAAAAGAAAGTACTGGATGTGCCACTTTAAATTTCAGAAACAAGGTCTCATGCTTCCAAGCAGGTTAGAATAACTGGTTTTGTCCAGGCCTTCTGCAAGAACCTCTGTCTGCAAAAACCCCCCTGTCCTACCCCTGGGGCAAACAAATAGCCTCTGCAGTACCCCTTGGCAAGCTGTGAAAATCTGGGCTACAGGCACATTTTCCTGGAAAAGGGCAGGGTTAGCTCCCAGTCTGGCAGTGCTGCCACGGGCCAAGGCTGTGGCTCACACACGCCTGAGCTGCCCGGTGCCAGGCTGGGCTGCTGGCACAGAGCCCTCATTCCCCGCTGGGCGCCCTGCTCTGGAGGCACACCCAGGAGCTTTGGGATGCTCTGCGCCTCTCGGGAGGGGTGTTCTTTACCCAAATCTAGCCCAGTCTGACTCAAAGGATGGGCAATCTGTACGTTTTGTTGCAGCCAGCAGAGAGCAGCCATACAGCCTTCCCCCTGCAGTGGAAGCTACCAGAAAAGAGAGGCTGCTGGAAGTGTTTGTGCTCTGCTCATCTGTGCTGGACTGAGGAGCCTGAGCTCCATGGGCAGCAGCTCATCCCAGGCAGATCACAGCCTAAAAGCCCCATTAACCCACAGCAGGCAAAGGAGCTGCTTGCTTAACAGCAAGGGGTTTGGAGGAGCAAAACCAAAAAAAAGTGTTTACAAATGTAAAATGTTTATTGTTCTCTCATGTTTTCTCTATTGCTGGCAGATCGACAAGATCCTCTTGTCAACAGGAACAAACACAGGGAGGACAGTAAAGAATATCTCCGCCTGTTCCAAGAAGCCAGCCAAAGTCAGAGCTGGATGATTTACAGGCAGCACAGGGTAAAGAAATAACAAGAAAGAGGCAGGTGGTAAAAAAATTAAATAGCAACACTTCTGCCTTTTTATCTGACAGCAGAATTTGGTCTTCAGAGTCCTATAAACTAATGTTCCAAAATGTGGATAATAGCTGAGCTCAAATGAGTCACGAGGACCTGGCACAAAGCTGCCAGGCCCTACCCACAGCAGTAAGCAAGGTGCCATTGAAACTTTCTCTGAAGCCGGCATTGATTTATTCTGGTGAAAATTATCTTTGCGCCACAAACCCTCTGCTGCATCATGCAGAGCTCAGCAGCAGAGGAAGCAAGATCAGAGACCTAAGGCAAGGGGTCCTCTGCTTTCCTCCTGGAAATAAGAGAAGGCCTGCCACATGCAAATGGCCTTGAGCGACGGGCAAGAAGTTGTAGGGAACAGCTCCGGTGTGAGATGGGAGCTCAGGCAGAGCTGCTGGCATCACTGTCACATGGACACACTGAGCCCTTTCCTTGGAGGAAGGACCACGGAAAGCAGCTCCTGCTCCCCACAGGCTCCAGAGAGCTGCCCAGTTCCTGGCACAGACCAGCAAACTGCAGACTGGATCTCACAGCGTCATGGCCCTGGAGCGGCTTCTGCTGTTTGGACACGCTGGATAGAAATTTGAGCTTCCCAGCAGTGTTACAGGGTTGGAAATTAATTTTCATTCAGCATTAGAATAAATGTGAAAGTTACCAGATTTTTGCAAGAAGGGAGTTCTATTAAAAAAGACATATTTTCAAGACTGAAATTCTAGCTTATTGCCTAAAATACAGTCTGATACAGCCCGGTGGTTATTGTCCTACTGGCTAAATTTTTAAATTTTAATTTTTTGCAACAGATCACCATAAAGCTGGCAGAATGGGGACTTGGGCTCCACATGCTGCAAAGTACTTCACCAGCCACAACCATAACCCATCCCTCTTCCAGGTTCCTAGGAGAAGTGCTGCAGACATGGATACACTTCCACAGTCTCAGTCAAAACTAGACCATTTTGACAATTGGAAAAAAGCCCTCTGGACAGCTTTATTTGCCATGACATGCTCTTCCAGCGCAGTTGCCAGAGAGAGCCCCTTACGTGCCGCTGCCCCACCAGACACCAAGTGGGGCATGGCAAAGCAGAGCCCAGGCTGCCACGGGCTGCAGCAGAGCAGCACAGGGGAGAGGGGCTGCACTGAGGAAAGCAGGGGCTTCCTGTTGAAGCAGCCCTCTTATCAGAGGGTAAAAATGAGCCAAGACACAGACTTTGTGTTTATCACAGCATGAAAAGGGTCCTGGTTTATTCCTCTTTACAGCTCAGCCATCCTGACTCCAACCATTCACTGACCCTGGCTGCACCAAGCTCCTGCAGGTTTCCCTTGCAGCCTCTGACTGCTGGTTATTTCCTGATAAACTCTGACTGCCGGGATTGGTGTGCAGGCTCTGACTGCAGGGATTGGTGTGCAGTGTCTGACTGCAGGGATTGGTGTGCAGTGACTGCAGGGATTGGTGTGCA